>BQNB010018366.1:44089-68401 GCA_026074375.1 Tanacetum coccineum
TTATAAAAACATATACGTTTTTATACCCTTTTATATACGTTTATATGAATTTTATGTACGTTTTTATATACGTTTGTATATATATATATATATGCTTTTTTATACGTCTTATATACACGCGTATTTATACATACATTTTTAAACACGTTTTTATACACACATTTATACACACATTTTTATACACACGTTTTTATATTCACGTTTTTATACGCACGTTTTTATACACACTTTTAATACATGTTTTTATACATGTTTTTATACACACATTTTTATACACACATTTATACACACGATTTTATACACACATTTTTATACACACGTTTTTATACACATGTGTGTATAAAAACGTGTGTATAAAAGCGTGTATAAAAACGTGTGTATTAAAACGTGTATAAAAATATGTGTATAAAATGGTGTGTGTATATATATGTGTGTATAAAAACGTGTGTTTAAAACCGTGTATAAAAACGTGTGTATAAAAACGCTTGTATAAAAACTTGTGTTTAAAAATATGTGTATAAAAATGTGTGTATAAAAACGTGTATAAAAAAGTGTATAAAACCGTGTATAAAAATGTGTGTATAAAAACGTGTGTATAAAACTGTGTATAAAAATGTGTATAAATGTGTGTATAAAAATGTGTATAAAAGTGTGTATAAAAACGTGCGTATAAAAACGTGAATATAAAAACGTGTGTATAAAAATGTGTGTATAAATGTGTGTATAAAAACGTGTTTAAAAATGTATGTATAAATACGCGTGTATATAAGACGTATAAAAAAGCATATATATATATATATACAAACGTATATAAAAACGTACATAAAATTCATATAAACGTATATAAAAGGGTATAAAAACGTATATGTTTTTATAAAAACGTACCTAAAGTCGAAAAACTTTAAATTATAAACGGCTGTTATTATAAAGGATAGACGATGCAATGATCGTTAGCCAAAGGGGCTAACGTGTAAATATAAACGGAATCAACTTAACACCAGTTAAGAAAAGGCACACTAGTGTTATTCTTTTTAAAATTAGAGACGAGTGATGCAACCTTTTTCTTTCAAAGAGGATAGTTACAATCTTAGATAAACTACAGGGACATTCATGTAATTTGGGTTCAAGTTTTCCATTTGTCACTAAAAAAACAAATAATCATGATATAGTCAGAAAAGAAGACGAGGGGGTATAAAAGTCATTTTACTTTGGAGAGAGAGGAAAAATGCATTCATAGGTTCCTAACAAATATGATGAGTGCAGTTTCAAAATATTAAGATCTGAACCTATAATTTGCCAAACTACATGAGCGATTTTTTACTATATTTTAAAAAAGAGGGAAGTGCAAAAATCATTACTGTGGTTTGCCAAAAAACCGTCTCATGTCCCTCGTCAATACTTCGCCAAGATTTCATCCATCCATTAGTAAATTGAGGCACCATTCGTCCCTGAAGACGAATGATGCAATTTTTTTTCGTTAAGTATTAACGAAGGCATAAAAGAAGGGAATTCTTATTTTTTTGCTGTGACAGGGATGTATGGTGAACATTTAATTAAAAAAAATTATTTTTATTTTTTTAGTTTTTCTTGGTTTTTTAATTTTTTAAATATTTTTTTACATTATTATTCGTCAAAAAATTTAAAAATTTTTTACAAAATTTTATAAAAAAATTCGCTCTTTTTAAAATCTTATTTTTTTCGTACTTTTTAAATTTAAAAAAAATATTTTTTTATGTTATGATTCGTGAAAAAAATTAAATTTATTTACAAAACTTTTATGAAAAATTTCATACTTTTTAAAATCTTAATTTAAAAAAAAATTATTTTTTTAAAAAATTATTTGTTTTTGTTACGAATTTTTTTTAAAAGTTAAGAATAAATAAAAAAAATTAAAACATTTTTCCTTTTTTCTTCGATTTTTTTTAAATATAAAAAAAATTAATTTTTAAAATTTTTTTTAAACGGTTTTATACATTTTTACGTTTTCTTACGAAAAGATTTTTTTTTTAAAATTAAGATTTTAAAAAGTGTGATTTTTTTTTAAATTTTAATTTTTTACGAATAATAATGTAAAAAAATATTTTTTTTATAAAAAATTAAAAAACAAAAAAAATAATTATTTAAAAGCAAAAGTTCACCATATATCCTTGTGGCAGCAAAAAGACAATAATATCCCCCTTTTAAACCTTCGTTAGTACTTAACATAATTTTTTTTGCATCGTTCGTTCTTAGGTACGTATGGTGCCTCAATTTACTATCGGGGGGATGAAATCTGGGCGAAATATTGACGAGGGACGCAAGACGGTTTTTTGGCAAACCACATGATTTTTGCACTTCCCTCTTTAAAAAATAAAAATTATTGAAATTTTATTAGTCTTTGAAATAAAAAATGTGTGCAATAATTTAAGAAGGTAACTAAAACTGTTTTTCAAATCATGCCTAGTTTTAGTGTACGTATCAATATCATGTCCGCATTAAATGGTATCCCATGTTGTGTGTAAAATTCTCTAACCAAATAGTTATGACTTTTTTTTTTTGAACGGCAAATGGAATTTTATTAAAAAATGCTAGAAAGAAACTAGCAGACGATATACACGCAAAAACGATCCAACAAACAAAGAACGAAAAGGAACAGAAAAATACTAACGAAACGAACTCGCAAAACAACCAAAGGCTATTAGAATAAGAAGTATCCCACCATGGCGCCAACTGAATTAACTCCCATGAACGAAACCGAACACCCGAGGCATCATACCAAAAAGCGATCTAACCGGCATCCTTTGTTTGTCTCGATAAGGCATTATGAAGAAGAATAGCTTCTTTAACGTTGCCATAATAACTCCAAATCTGAAGATCGCTAGGAAAATAATCTTTCCACGAACGTAGTTGCGCGAGAGAGAACAACCCGTGTATATTTCCATTGGGGTCTCTATAGCTCCATCGTTTATCAGAATCTATCTCGTCACTAGTTAGAGGACCAATATAATCAATCCACCAAGAACCAGACTCAGCAGCAATATTTAAATCATTACCCGGGGGTGTAGATGGAGGCGCAATGATGGAGTCTTTTTCAGGAGCAATAACTGGCGTAACATCCTCATTATCATCAGTGGTAACATTACCACAATCACCCTGAGAATGAACTCCAAGAATCTCACCAGCATCATCTTCCAAATTCTTTTCCATGCAATCCTTAATACACCCATCATTATACAAGACCGAATCATCACGAATCTCGCCTTCTTCAAAGGAGTCCACAAGATCACTTTCCACCCCACGAACATCCTCCTCTCGCAAAACCCGACTAGAAGGCGACACCGAATCATTGTTAACATTCTTAGGGGAATCTGAATCACAACTATCGACATCCAAATGCTCCTCATTTTCCAAACTTTCATCCAAACTAGGACCCTCTGCATCCTTCCTTTCCAGAGGATTAGACTCGGAATTGACCTCCATCGATTCAATATTGGGCGCCCAATATGCAAACTCAGTAGCGATAATACGATAAGTCCGATTACGATATGAAACTATAAAGGACTCTATCACACGATGTAAAGACTCTGTAAGGACACAAACCTTCCCATGAGACATTGGTCCATCACTTACCATATCCGTAAACACGCTGCTTCCCCACCGACCACCCAACTTCTTATAAACCTCTGGAGCCCATGATGCCAATGGCAGACCCACCAGGTCTATCCAAACACATCTTTCATCTGGAATAAAATCGTGAGAAACATCTTTGAACTCCAAAAATATCTCTTTTAACACCTTTGAAGTCTTGACTCTTTCCACTTGATCCATAGAGTCGAATTCCAACCAAACCCAACGTCCCCCAACATATCTAAGACCAACATCATCGAATCCCTCAGAAGACATATGTTTTAGAAGCTCTGAAATGACACTTAAATCTTTAACTTTAGCAAGAATACTACGCTCCTTACCATCCAAATCAATACAATCGTCTACCGAGATAGACATCACCGCTTCATTACCCGCTTCCTTATATACCTTGTTACAATCCGACACCCCCACAGATTCTGCTCCAGCATTTATGATGTATATTGTTTGATAGTAAAAATTACCTTTAAAAAAAATCAATATCATGTCCGCGTTTCTTTTGGTCTTGTTACATTTATTGTATGTCATTATTAAAACTTATATTTTATAGGTTGGGATGAACATAATTGTGAATGGATTGGTTATTGGTACCCACTCTAAATTAAGACTAATATTTCTTTTGATTTTTTTTATTTTTATAATTTTATTTGTATTATAAAACTGCGAAATAAAAAAACGAAATTGAAAATATAAAGTTTAATAAGACAAAAGTAGTAAAAATGAAAAATACAGAGCATAAAACCGTAAAAACTGTTTTGTCTTGTTAATAAAGTGGGTACAATTGTCAAAAAATTGTGGAACAAAATCTATAAAGTTCGATAAGTCACAAATAATAAAACGCAGAAGATACAAAACAAAGAAAAACATAAAAACTGTCTTGGTCTATCAATAAAGTGGGTATTTGTTGTATTTTTAAAGGGCAGAGGTACCCAATTGTGAAAGACGAAAAGGTACTCTATGTAAGAGGAATCGGTCACTTTTAATCACATCAATGTTTACAGCATCATGGGCGTTTTTGCCCATGTAAAAATTAATCTATATACAGATGTAGAGGTACTTGAATGACACCACAACTTTCATTACTTTAAATCATTGTGACAATATCTCTTTAACCCAATATAACAGACATACAACTTTTATATAACATGACCGACAAACATTATTCGTCTTTTGGTAACTATAGTTTTAACATTCTGGAAGATTAATTCGAGTCGTGACTTGACATGAAAATAGTTCCACTCTATAATATTGATACCAAAACACAAATACTAAACATAACAACAACGTTATCGGAGGTCTTTTCTAGCACTCGTTGGATCAAAGCGGTGCCTATTAAGGTAAATGTTTTAGCTTGGAAAATCAAGTTAGATAATCTTCCATCTAGATTGAACATTTCTCGTCGTGGAATGGATATCGACTCTATTCTATGCCCTACATGCGGTAAAGCTGTGGAATCAACTAGGCACATCTTCTTCACTTGCCAAATTGCTAGAGATATCCTTCATTTGATCACCAGCTGGTGGAATATTCCGTATATGGAAGTTTCTTCTTATGAAGAATGGTTGGTTTGGATATTGAGTCTTCGGCTTTCGATCAAACATAAGCGTATTTTTGAAGGAGTTTGTTATGTGACGTGGTGACATATTTGAAACTTCCGTAATAAAACTTTCTTCGGTTCCGAGTCTCCATCAAAGACGACTATTTTTGATGAAGTGCAATCTAGATCTTTCTACCGGTGTCGTTACAGATGTAAAGCTTATTTTAGTTAGATTGAGTGGCTTAAAAACCCTCACCTTGTCACTTTGTAATCTTCTAGCTCCTTGCTAGTTTTTTATCTCTCAATAAAATTCGTCGTTCAAAAAAAAAAAGTAGATATGATATTATTACTTTCATTTCATCTTATTGTCATTCTTATACCGATACTGATTCAAAAATGCATACCAAACACACCCTAAACAATACATGATTATAACTTTGAAGTCTTTCGCATTTTAGTGATATGTTTTTTGAGCAGTGTTGGGCCACCTAAGCGCTACTGGGCTACAAATCTGTCCAATTTGTGTTAATCGGTCGAGCAAATCGATCATTCATGGTCAACAGTGGTCAAATTTGTCGGAAGTTATAAATCTTGCCGTAAATACTCAAAATTAACAGTAAACTTGTTTTAATCACATATAGTAGCTTTTTATATCTATTAAAAGCAAGTTTTTTTAAATCTTGCCGGAAATAACAAAAACTCGTCAGAAATACTTAGAATTCGTCAAAAATACCCAAAACTTGTGGGAAATGTCAATCACTCAATCCAATTAATCACCGATTCATCCTGCCTATACCGATTACAAGCTATGAGAGAGTTGACCGCTTGGTTACCGATTCGCAAATTTTGCAACCTTGATTTTTCCCGACTTGGCCACCTTGTGCGTTTATAATTACCCCGTACGTACTAGCAAAGCATACACGATTCTCATTTAAATGTAACACTAGCTTTAAAGAACTAATACGTGATACTTTATGAGGTATTATGGCATAATTATTTCTTGAATAATAAGCCAACCTTGTGCATATATATATATATATATATATATATATATAAATTTCGAACATTTTTTTTTGAGTATGGAATGTGTATAAAAATTTTCGAAATTTTTTTTTACAAATATTTTTTATAAAAATGTGTATAAAAAAATTATAAAAATTTTTGAATTTTTTTTATGTATATAAATTTTTTTTCGAATGTTTATAAAAAATTATAATTTTTTTTTACAAATATTTTTTATAAAAATGTGTATAAAAAAATTATAAAATTTTATTCAACTTGAACAAAACGGTTGTACCGTTATATTATGTGACCCCTTTAATCCATTTAGCTAACGATCGTTTGAGGAAGTTGCAAAAATCGTCCCTGTGGTTTTCATATATTTTTTTTCGAAATTTTTTTCTTTCGAAAAAAATTTCGAAATTTTTTATCGAAAATTTTTAATGTTTCGAATTTTTTTCGAAAATTTTTACACACATTTTTTCGAAAAATTTTATACATATTTTTATTAAAAAATTCGAAATTATTATTAAAAACATACAAAATTTTCAAATTTTTTGAACACTATTATTTAAAAATATTTGTAAAAAAAAATTATAATTTTTTTATACACATTCGAAAAAAAATTTATATACATAAAAAAAATTCGAAAATTTTTATAATTTTTTTATACACATTTTTATAAAAAATATTTGTAAAAAAAAAATTTTGAAAATTTTTACACATTCCATAGTCAAAAAAAAAATTTCGTAATTTTTTTATACACATTTTTATAAAAAAATAAAAAAATTTAAATTTTTTTATACACATTTGAAAACAAATTTATACACATAAAAAAAATTCAAAAATTTTTATAAATTTTTTTATACAAATTTTTATAAAAAATATTTGTAAAAAAAATTTCAAAATTTTTTATACACATTCCATACTCAAAAAAAAATTTCGAAAAAAAAATGTTCGAATTATATATATATATATATATGAAAATCACAAGGACTAACGATGCAAGCGATCGTTAGCTAAATGAATTAATGTTGTCACATAATAACTAACGGTACAAACGTTTTGTTCATGATGAAACAAAATTTGAATGTAAGTTGGTGGTATTGTTAATAAAAAAGTTGTTTATTTCGGCAAATTTTGATAAGTACGTTGGTATTCTACAGCATTTACCCTTCTTTCTGTATAGCATTATACAACTATTCATGGGTTGCATGCTACAAGCACGTAATAACTAGTCTTTAACTTTGTTTGGGAAATTGCATCTAGTGACATTTCATAAATATCAAAGATAAAGAATATGAACTCATTATATTTGCATATTCATTTTTTTATGAACGCATTTGTTTTTATAAAACGGCAATTTATTTTACATCCTATACCACATATCTTACAATATATCTCACAAATGCTTAGAGCGAAACTTGAACTCACAACTTCTAGGTTGGTAGAGAACATGAAACAAAAAACTTATTTTCCACAAGGCTATTTCTCTAGTCATATAATTAGATAGTAAAAGCACATGTCTTGATGATAATTAAAGCATATTTGAAATCACGAGATGATTAAAGTATAATGATTATGTTTGAAACTGGCCGGAATTCAGATAAATATAGGATGCTTGTGATCTAATGTTGAATTAATAATATTGTTGGACTTAATTTCGTAGAGTTAGGATTAAATAATAAGAAAATTTAAAATGAGAATGATAAGAAGAAATCACAACCACACATTTAAGATACACCTACAAAAATAGATGCATCTCCCATTAAAATTATCTCTCCAATTTAAAATGTGTGGCTAGAAATCCTTCTTATTCTTCTCATTATAGTTTTTCTTCTCACCGGATCATTAAAATGTAGTTATTAGCTTAAGATGACCTAGAACCTCACACACTGTATATGTAAACACGCACAACATATCTGAATAAATGCCACCAAAACGATCCTGCCGAAAAAAATAATAATAATGAAGCATCAATTACTTATTGGTGGTTTAGAATGAGCAAAGCCTAATATGTTTGAGTTAGTTGCCTGCATACATATACTATCGAAGCATCATTTTAATCATAATCAAGAAACCGCGATTGAAATTTCACCTTATTAACAGGTCTAATTTCCATACGAGACTTGGTCAAATTATCTAAACCCAACACACTTCTACCATTCTACACACTCTTAACGAACATAGCCTAATGATCCTCACCCTTGCTAAGCTTCATGCCATACCCATCCCACATATTCTGCGGATCCCCCATCAGGAATCGATAACTAGCATTATTGTGTTGATTATTTGATGCAACCAGTCGTTCATTGGCTTGTCCATAGCTTCCCACCTGATGATGAAACATTTGAGGCAGGGATTCGTTGTTGTTATGGTGAGTGTATGAGTTTGAGCTCCTCGTATTCTCTTTTGGCTTCTTGGTTCTCATTAGGAACTCATTTATGCTATCCCACTTTGTCTTGCATGCTACACTGTTCCGGTTGTATCCAAGACAAGCCATTTTTGATGCGATCTCCTCCCATAGAGGCTCGTCCATATACCCACCTTGTTCGAATCTTGTTTCCATGCTTGTTCGTAGCTGTATTAGTCGAGTGATCTCATTTTCACCCCAACTATTCTCACTGTTATAATGTAGGATTTGATCATGAGGAGACTTAGGATTGGATTCTTTCCCGTTTAATTTTTGCAAAGCTTCCATCAAAGCGGAATCTCGTGACTCCATCCACGCTCGCTCATTTGCCCAAAACTTGTGCTCTTTCTCGAACCTAGCAACTTCTTCTTTCCTCCATTGTTCTTCTCTTAGAACCCTCTCTTGTTCCTTCTGCTCAATAGACTTCATCATCTTCTCCATCCACTCCTCTTGTTTTTCCATAATCTTGCTCATTTGGGCATCAATAAAAACCTTAATCTTCATCTTCCAACCCCGTATCCCCATTCTGTTCTTGCTAGTTGTCCTATCCAGGCCTTCCATGTTTTCCATGAATGCATTAGGATTGCTGTATCCCGACGAAGAAGTCTCAAAAGCAGAAGAATTGTTGGAGAGGCTAGGACTATCACATAGCCTAGAAGAGGCAGGTTTAAAGGGATCTTGGTAATTATTTTTTTGGTGTTGATGGGATAGAATAGTACTAGTTTCAATGTTAAGATTATGAGAATCGGAAAAGGAGGACGGGTTAGGGTTAGAATTAGGGTTAAGATTGTTACTCGTATCACCATAGAGAGCTTCCAGTTGCCGGAAAAAACGGTAGTGTTTCCCGTCTTGTCTTCCTGCTTTCCCTTCTTTAGTTTTCTTGTAATACTTGTACAAGTTCTCAAACTTTTCTCGGCATTTTTTCCCACTTCTTTGATAACCATGTTCCTCAGACATTAATCTGTAAAGAGAGAGATAAAAGGTAAAATAAATAACTTACAAAATTCAGTTGTTTGAGCAGAAAAGTTGATGACAAAAAACTGAAAAGATTGAAGTGACAGTGATCTTTGCCAAGGAGTACAAGTTTCATGTGGTTTCTTTTTACTAAGGTGAATTTTTTGTAGGCTACTACTTGAGTTAACTGAAACAAGTGCAAAGTCTGTAAAAATGTAGCCACAAAACCCATTAATTCATATAAAGAAATCATTAACTAGTAGTTAAGCCTTACATAAAACTTGGAAGTAATAAATGGCAGCAAATTAATGCAGAAAATAAATTAGAAATATAATGAAAGTTATAAGTGATGATGCTCACAAGATTTAAGGAAGTATACACTGAAACATGACCCAAGGTGTTTTGTTTATACTCTGAATATAAAGATTTATAAGTGATGATGATGATGGTTGTCATGATGAACAAAGAAAGAATTCCAGTAGTTATTAAAGAGAAAGTGAGCGAGAAAAAGACCTAGCAATTTCATCCCACAAGGGACCTTTCTGATTAGCTTCTTTAAACTTAGAATCAAGTCTTGATCTGACCTCCAAAAGTGTTAAAGTTTCTTGCCTTGGCCACCGACCATTTCCACCACCACTACCACCACCAATTTCCATATCTAAACCACCACCAATTTCCATCTCTAACCCACCAGTACCACCAGCACTAAGACTAGCAGTAGTCGAGCCTGTGCCAGTGGTCGAATCAGATCGAAACATCACCCCACCACCTCCCAAGGTCACCATTTCGTACTGAAGATCATGGGGTTGTGTTTGTGTTTGTTGTGGGATAGCAGTGAACATGGGCCTTCCATTCATGTAGTGAGTCAGATCCGTTATCCCATACTGTTCCTCCATTTTGGTTTATTGATGAACAAATTAAACAAGATAAGATCTCTATCAATAGAGAGAGAATAAAAGAAGAGAGAAGGCAATTGTGAAAAAGAAGAAGGAGCGGCAGACCCGGATGGTGTCTCACATGACAAAAGGTCTAAATTTATGTAGAGTACAACAATTTTGGACACATCTTCATGTGTTTTATAGAATATGTAAATGTTTTTCTTCCTGGATTTCTTTGCATAATGCACTTATTAAGCAGAGAATCTATTTATAATGATGAAACTATTATCTGAAAATATATAACATCTTTTTTATACATGTACCTAAAAGCTTCGCTTATATATGTTGGTGGACAGATCGATTTATAAGTTGGTTTTATCGGCATTGTAATATCTCCAAATTTTCACTAGTAATATAATTAACTTCATATGGAACAGCGTGTAAATGGTAACAAAACTCTAGTCCTTAGTAAGATGAGAAAAAAATAGGAAAACGGTTTATACCTAAGTATGAAATTTAAATATGTGAAACATTTGAACACATGCAAAATGGAAGTAAAAAGGTAAATGATCGAAGTTACGTTTGGATGGTGGGGTGGTAAGTAGCATCTAGCTAGCGAATGAAAGTATAGGGCTGTATTAAATAAATAAAAAAGCAAAGTGTACACGATGATGAGGAAGAAATATACTGATAGTTGCCATTTAGAGAGAAAACTGCTTTCAACAAAGAGACAAATAAAGAGTTTCCAGTTTGGGGATTCTGAGAAGAGTGAGTGAGTGGCAATACCATGACACAGTTTTTGTTTTTCACCCTAGCTCATTTACTAGTCAAATCAATTTGCATAAATAAACATTACTTGAACGCTGTCCACCCAAGATTCCCACAGATATAATTCATTCTTTAGTCATTGCTGTCGTACTTACATTGGTTAACGGTAATAAATTGGTCAGCATAACCTTTCATACTTAGTTTTCACTGTTAGTTAAAATTTTGTTAAAAGGACAGATAGATAATTTGGTGACAGATTATGTTAAGCTTTGCGTGTTAGAAAAATACCTAAAACTAGTGATAGTTTTGTCACATTATACTTTTAAGTTAGAGTTAATTTCATAATTCGTCCCTAATGTTTGTCGGGTATAACGGATTTAGTCCCTCCGAAACTTTTTTAACGGATCCAGTCCCCAAACTTTTGACCTGTATCGGGTTTGGTCCCTTGACGGATATTTCTGTTAGTTTGACTGTTAAATGGCCGTTTGGTAAGATGAAATGACAAAGGTACCCTCCGATTATTATTATTATTATTATTATTATTATTATATTTCATCATCTTCATTGTTCTATTCTTCAAACATTAGGGACGAATTATGAAATTAACTCATTTATTTATTATAAATCACATTACACTCATCATTTCTAGATCTACACATTACACTCATCATTTCTTCAACAACAGCCTCACCAATAATAAATCCAACGAATCACAAACAATATACAAAATTCGTCCCTTGCTTTCCAGATGTAACCCACGAATCAAAGCACCCCCTTAATTCGTTCAAGCCAACAACCAAACACTCTGCACATCTTCAAATTTCTAACCCTTTAATTAATTCGGCTCAAACTGAAGATCAAATTGGGTTCTGCTTGTGCTCGTTTCTTCTAACCCATGAAGAGCTCAAGAGATATAAGGTTTCAAGATCTTGTGAAGGTCTTGGGTAGGTTATGTTTTCGTGTTGAGTTTAATTTGAATGAACCAAAGAAAGAGAATAACATATTTGTTATTTTTCTTTCTTGATAGTTTCAGATATTAAAGAGGGTTAATCTCCCACGGATCTATGATGATGTTGCTCAAACCTTGTAAATCTTAAAAGATTTTTGAATAAGTTTGATAATTTGAGATCTATTTATTTATTTTGAATCGTGTCTAGATGTGGATAGGGATTAGTGTTGTCGTTGGTGAGATGGTATAGGATAGATTGAGGGTATTGATGTGATGTATGTCGTTAAAGAGATAGTTGTGGATCTGTCACTCTGACTGCAAGAGAAATAAAAGAAAAGGCGTATATTTTCTAGGTTAACGTTTTAGATTTGGGTTTGTGTAGATTTTGTTACATGCATGGATGTTTAAAATTTTGGCCGGAATTATTTTGTTTTGAAACGATGGGTTACCGGTTTTTTGTGTATGTTTTGAAACGATAGGTTGCCGAAACGTTTAGAAAATGGCCGGAATATTTTTTGTTTGGCATGTTAGTGTTTGATTTGTTGAAGAATAGAACAATGAAGATGATGAAATATAATAATAATAATAATAATAATAATGATCGGAGGGTACCTTTGTCATTTCATCTTACCAAACAGCCATTTAACAGTCAAACTAACAGAAATATCCGTTAAGGGACCAAACCCGATACGGGTCAAAAGTTTGGGGACTGGGTCCGTTAAAAAAGTTTCGGAGGGACTAAATCCGTTATACCCGACAAACATTAGGGACGAATTATGAAATTAACTCTTTAAGTTAATAAAAATTATGGTAATACATATTTGAAAAGTGATACGCAATCGTTTTGGACTGCATGCTACAGTAAAATGAACAGTACCCGACCCATTGGGCTCGGTTACTGTTTATCGGCAAAAAAAAACTTTATAATCCCCTTCCCTTCTTTGGCTAAAAATAAGAAAAAAAAATTTACGGGACGTACTCTCATTTTTAACTATTTACGACTTTTTATCGGTTTGGGCAAAAAAAAAACGCGCGATTGTCATTTAATATAAGAACAAAAACAAACTATTAAACATGAGACCGAAAAAATAAACCCGAAAAAAAAAATTAATGTCTCACAACAACGCGCGAAAAATTAATGCCCGCAGCAACGCGCGGGTAATCTTGCTTGTCAGAAAACAGCAAGAACTAAATAAAGACAACTGAAAGTTGTGCCGACATCAAAAGTGTGAAGATCATTTAAAGTGTAGAGAGTTTGAAGCTTATTATCTAACAAAGTTCTGTCGACAAAAATTAGGGTGATTTATAGTATTACTGATATTTTAAACATGGACACCTTAAGGTTCTCTAAATTTCCAATATATGAACCATGGTGGCAGCATGTTGGGGATGTACGTGGCGACTACCCTATGGACTTGGCTAATCTATTGTGGAGGGTGCGGATGCGGAAGCCTCAACAAAACCGCGAAAGCTTCTGTTGATGTCGCTGTTCGAACACCCAATAGGATCACGTGCATGCCAAAGTAATACGGAGTACAATTTATTGCTTGTTGCATACATTGACTTATAAATCTATATGCATATCAGTAAATTACTCGTATAACCAAACCCTAGTAGCATATTCATAATTATCCAAACCAGTATGCCGTGTAAAAGGAAGCGCAACTTGGCTAGATTGTACAGCTTTGTTGGTTTACTCAGTTCCAAGTCACTTACCTTTAATTGAGTACATTTTACATTTTGTACTGAAAGATACTTATTTGTTTCAAGTACTCGATCAACACAATAAACGGGTTACCATTTTTTCTAAGGCGTACATAATTGTAGAAGAACCTAGCAAACTTGCAGGATAGTGTTAAAAAGAATTGAAGGTGATGGATACTTTTAAACCATTCTTTGGCTAAAAAGTTCTGTAGTTGTGTAACGACCCAATATCTTACCTAAACATATTTGTCATGTAAGGATTACAATCCCTTGGATCACTAAGCAACAACAGTGTTTATTAATTTTGATGAAATTAGTAAATAGCCAGAAGCTTTACTATACAAAAAAAAAGAGCTAGCTAGCCATAGGAAATGGAAAGAAAGTGAAGTGAACAGAGGAAGGGATGGAAGAAGAAAGACTGAAAAGAGAAGAGTCGAGGAGCATCTGGTGGAAGAAGCGATTTTTGGTATTGATGTTGACACTAAACTGTTGTTTTATTTTGTTTTTAGTTTGGGTTAGTCTTCCAAGAAAGGGAAGCTTCTTAAGAACTCCATCAGGGTTGACAGTTTTTGTCTATGATTTATTTATGCATGACACATCATCTTACATCATTATGGTGCCTTTTCCCTCTATCCATCCTCTCCGTACACCTCCATTTTCATTTTCATTTCCTTATATTTCATACCCTTTAACTCGGTATTTTGTTAACTTACAGGATCCAAACAGACACAATAACACTATCCAATGGAATAATATTATTGAAGGTGAATTTCATACCTTCGATTTCCTTTAAAGCATACACTTTATATAGAGTTACAAAGGATACGGATGAGTCTATCAACAAGAATACAACTCACACATTTAATGTACAGCTAATTTGATACTTATCCTATCACACGTCTAAAAGGATATGATTGATACTAATCCTATCATACAAGTAATCATCCAAATATATCACTTAATACAGTTTACACATCCAAATATAACAATTAATACGCCCCTACAGTTTGAGCGGAAAGAGGACGGACGCTCAAGCTGGATTGAAAATCTTCAAACAAAGATGAGGGAAGACCTTTGGTGAAGATATCAACATATTGAAAGCGAGATGGAACATGAAGGACCCGAACATGACCAGCCTTAACCAAATCACGAACTAAGTGTATATCAATCTCAATATGTTTGGTGCGTTGGTGTTGAACCGGGTTGGCTGACATATAAACTGCACTAACGTTATCACAGTAAACTAGTGTAGCTGTCAAAAGAGGAGAGTGTAACTCATGAAGGAGATTGCGTATCCATGCAGTTTCTGCAATAACATTAGCAACACCCTGGTATTCCGCTTCAGCACTAGAGCGGGAGATGGTGTGTTAACGTTTAGCAGACCACGAAAAAAGGTTATCACCCAAAAATACACAATAACCGGAAGTAGACCTGGGAGTAGTAGGGCAACCTGCCTAATCAGCATCAGTGTACCCAACTAAAGACGTTGTAGCGGAAGCATATAAGTGAAGACCAAGCTCCAGGGTGCCCTGAACATAGCGCATGATATGTTTGAGAGCAGCAAAGTGCAGCTCCCTTAGATCATGCATATAGAGACAAATCTGTTGAACTGCATACGACAGATCTGGGCGAGTAAATGTAAGATACTAAAGCCCCCCTACAAGACTGCGGTATAAAGTAGGATCATGAACATGAACGTCGTCCGGACCCAATTTGGAGTCAGTGTCAACTGTTATCCGAGACGGGTTACAATTAACCAAGTGAGCACACTCAAGAAGTTGAAGAGTATACTTCTTTTGAGACAAAAATAACCATGTAGGATGACGAACAGCCGAGATGCCAAGAAAGTAATTAAGTGCCTCGAGATCGGTCATATCAAACTCTTTATGCAATGAGTCTACAATTTGCTGAAGTGGAACTAGAGAAGAAGCTGTGAGGATAATGTCGTCCACATATATAAGTAAATAAGCAACATGAGAACCCTGTGTATATATAAACAATGAAGAATCACACCGACTAGGAGAAAAACCAGCCCGAGTAGCATAGCCTGCAAACCATTGAAACTAAGCATGATGTGCCTGTTTCAAACCATACAAAGACCTCTGAAAAAGGCATACATGATTAGGATATCGAGAGTAAAAAAAACCAGGTGGCTGATGCATATACACTGTCTCAGATAAATCACCGTTAAGAAATGCATTCTTAACATCAAATTAGTGAATAGGCCACTGTCGAGACACAGCAAGGCTAAAAACGGTGCGAATGATAGCCGGCTTAACAACCGGACTAAATGTCTCATCAAAGTCAACACCGTGTTGCTGATTACTACCGTTAGCAATAAGACGAGTCTTATAACGACTCAAAGTACCGTCAGCATGAAATTTATGCTTAAATAACCACATAGATCGAACCAAGTTAACATTAGACGGCCATGGAACAAGAATCCAAGTACCATTTTTAACTAACGAATTATACTCATCATACATAGCATTACACCAATTAGGGCCTTTTAGAGCAATAAACGGAGATTTGAGAATAGGGGGGATCGATGAAGTATGAAGAGAAAGACGATCTATGGGTTTGACAATACCGGATTGAGACCTTGTGGCCATGGAGTGAGTTCGAGCAGGTTGGGGTTCAATTGGATATGGAATGCCAGGTGGGGATGTAGGTGGTTAATGGGCCTGCAGGACTGGTGGGTAAGGGTGAAGTGGGCTCGGTAGTGGAGTGGTTTAATGCCTGTGATTGTTGGGTCGTGGGAAATAAGGTGGATAGTTCGAGAGTAGTATGTGGGACATGGGTATTACTTTGTTGGGTAGTATTTTGTTGGGTATTATTTTGGGGTTCTAGGAGTGCATGATGAAGTAAGGAAGTGTATGGTGGAGATTTAAGAAATTGATACGAGGGTGGAGAAGATGGTGTCATAGACTTATATGGAAATTGTGTCTCATTAAAGGTGACATGTCTAGAGAGAATTATTTTGTTGGTTTCAAGGTCAAGGCAACGATAACCACAGTGGTAGGTGGGAAAGCCTAGAAAGATACAAGGTGTGGCACGTGGTGCTAGCTTGTGAGGTGAATGTAGGTGAGGGTAACAAAGGAATCTAAAGATGCATAAACGGGAGTAGTTGGGTTCTTTTTGAAAAAGCTTGGTGAAGGGTATTTTGTTGTTAATTGCGGTGGAAGGGAGAAGGTTGAGAAGGTAAGTTGCCATATGAAGGGCCTCGACCCAAAATGACGGGGGTAGGTGAGCTTGAAAAAGAAGGGTACGAATGACATTGTTGATGGTGCGTATCATTCGTTCAGCCTTGCCATTTTGTTAGGATGTTTTGGGGCAAGAAAAACGGAATTGAATGCTGTTGTTGGAGAAGAGAGTGTGGAGTTGTTTATTGTCGAACTCGCCACCATGATCACATTGAAAACTTTTAATTTCACTTTTAAACTGATTTTTGACGTAAGCACGAAAATGCAAAAAATTACCAAACATGTCAGATTTATGCTTGAGAGGATATATCCAAACATAATGAGAGAAATGATCAAGAAAAAGCACATAATATTTGAAGCCACTTGAACTAACAATGGGAGAGGTCCACAAATCAAAATGAATAATATCAAAAGACTTAGTGACAAAAGAGTCTGAACTATGAAAAAGAAGCTTCACATGTTTACCAAGCTGACAAGCATGACAAACATGTGAAGACTTCTCCTTATTACAAGAAATAAAACGACGAGCAGTAAGACAACTGATCACTTCATCCCCGGGGTGACCGAGACATTGGTGCCAAGTGAAGGAACTGGTAGACACAAAGGCAACAGGGATATTTGACGGCTTGGTTACTGGATAGAGATCACCCGAGCTGTCACATCGAAGGAGGATATGGCGAGTCAAGAAATTCTTCACAGAAAAACCAAACACGTCAAATTCAATAGTACAGTTGTTATCCCTAGTAAATTGACGAATGAAAATAAGATTTTTAATGATGTTAGGAGTGACAAGAACATTATGTAAGTGTAAGGGGCGATGATGAGAAGGAATAATGCTATGACCAGTATTAATAACGGGAATAGAATTACCGTCACCAACATGTATAGATGGGAATAAACGTTTATTAAAAATAGTACTTAAATTATGAGTATCTGAATTTAAATGAGAAGTGGCACCTGTATCCATGTTCCAAGTTGGGTCTTGTAGCAACATGGTGCTAAAATCACTAGGTAGTGAAGTCGGCTGAGATGGATAAAGAGCAGGAGCCGCTCCTAAAAGACCATGGCTGTTAGGCTGACCCAGAGCAAACTGCTGTTGGGCCTGATATGCAGCCGGTTGAAGATGACCAAACTGGTGGGCCGCTGATCTTGGACCGACTGAAGGATAAGTAACATGTTGGGCCAAATAAGCAGTGGGTTGGGGCTAGTAAAAATTAGGCCGAACCTGAGCCATGGGATGGGCCGGTCTAACCTGTTGGTATGTTTGGCTACTAGCATACCCCCATGAAACAATAGCAGTACCATTGGTGTGATTGTTATTATTTCTAGATGATAACCCCGCACAATTCCGGTGATCATAAATTTACACCGGTCCCCAAACTTGCAAGTTCCTCTATTAAAGTGATTGCATAATTGAAGGTTGTTAGGAGATTTGGATTGTGTGTTAGGGTTACCTTTGGTGTTGTTTGAGGAGGATGTCATGAGAATAATTGTGGACAAAGAACTACTTTCAAATGTTGAAGAAGCATTGGTTTGATCATTGAATGGCGATTCCTGCAAGAGAAGCATATTACGAACGATTTCAAAAGTGGGAAAAGGTTCACGGTGTCGAATGATTTCAGCAAGTGTGGTAAACCGTGAGTCAAGTCCCTTAACCGCATAAATCACCAAGTTTTTCTCACTTACTTGACAATCAAGATTTTTAAGCCTACTTGCCATAGACTGAATTTTAGTACAGTATTCATTAACCGACATCTTTCCAATCTTGATGGCGTGAAGTTCATTGTCAAGGTTAATGGCTCTAGCATCCTTGTTGTCATGAAAAAGAGCTTTGAGATGATCCCATAATGCTTTGGCATTACCCGATGTGGTAACGACCTGTTCTTGAAGCGAGTCACAAAGGGATCCAAGGATCCACATCTTGATGAGATCATCAAGTTGGCACCATTCAGGATTAGTAGATGCGTTATCTTCTTCCACATGTGATTTAAGCCCAAGGCTACCAAGATGGATAAGAGAGAAAGAACTCCAAGAATTGTAGTTGTGTTTTTCAAGGTCCAATTTAATGGGGACCTTGTTAGGGATGCTAAAGGTAATAATTTTATCGGTGGAAGAGGGTGGTGGTGGTGGTGGAGGTGGAGGGTTGTCTTCAATGGCCATGGTAGCCGAGTTTAGAGGAGAGTTTTTAGAGGAGAGTTTTTAAGAGAGAAAAGGATGGGTGTGATACCATATTGAAGGTGAATTTCATTCCTTCTATTTCCTTTAAAGCACACGCTTTATATAGAGTTACAAAGGACATGGATGAGCCTATCAACAAGAATACAACTCACACATTTAATGTACAGCTAATTTGATACTTATCCTATCACACGTCTAAAAGGATATTATTGATACTAATCCTATTATACAACTAATCATCCAAATATATCACTTAATACAGCTCACACATCCAAATATAGCAATTAATAAATATGTGGTTCACAGCATAGACTAATTGTGCTAACTCCAAGTAAGGCATGACCGTCTTTAGGGGAGTGCAGTATGTGCGATTGCACATGACCACCGTTTGATTAGGGCCACAAAATTTCATGCACTTCTATTATATATATACACAATATGATATTCGAGTTTAATTAGTTCATGCGCTATAGATACATATGTATTGTGTGTATATATTTAAGGGCCCCTATATGGTAGTGGCACGGGACCACCATAATCAACGAGACGACCCTGAAGTAAGGCGATGTGCCCTTGGACTCGTGCTTTCGTGGCGGCAACTAAGTTCATTTCTGGAAAACCATTAGTTTCTATAACCCAACATATCATAGTTTTTTCAAAGGTATATAAATGATTGTCTTTTAATAATTAGTTTGTGGCACTTACGGGAAGATAATTTTAAGCAAGTATTTTAGATCAAAGGTAGCGTCTATATATCAAATGGGTTCGACCATTAATTGCATATGTTTTAGTACTATAGACAATAGAGTGTCCTTGCACACGAATTAATTAATTATCTCTTGGACGAAAGACGGTTTGGTTTTAAACTTTGAGTATCCATGCCTTCACTAGAAAGTTTTTGCCAACTAACGGAACAAATTGAGTGCAATATATTAGGAAATAAAAGATGCTAGCTAGCTTTAACATATCTAATTTTTTCAAAGAAAGACAAACCCTATAAAAATACCCGAAGCACTATCTATAGTTAAATTCATGAACCATCATATATAAGGGTTATGCTATATGTACCCCTAAAACACCGTTTGTATCCTTCGATTTTTTTGTGTTTTTTATTTTTTTATTATTTTTTTATTTTTATAATTTTGTATATATTATAAAACTGTGACCGGAAAAATACGGAACGAAAAATATAAAGTTTAACAGGTCAAAAGTATGAAGCTGTCAAAAATTACGGAACTGAAACTGATAAAAAACTGCATTGCACTGTAAACTGAGAGACAAAAAAACATGTTTTATACCTTTTTGGTACTTTTCTTGTTCTTTTTAGCGGATGAGGGGGTACCAATAGTAGCATCCTACGTATAATTGTAGGTGTACTTTTAGCATATTTATTTGTGCAATTAATTGCTACATATCACTTCAAATTTTTCTGACTTGTACATCTTTGATGAAATTGTAGCAACAAATGATGTAAAATATCATTTACAATGTTTTCATGATTTCATGCCATCTTATCATCAACAGTATGTAGTAATGTATAACCCGCTATATACCTCATGGAGTAACATCTCTCTTGTTAAACATGGAAACGAGAGACTTGTCAATATGAACTATTTTTTTCGTTCTCTATCTTTATGAAAATGAGTTACTTCATATGACTAGTTTTGTTATCAAATTCCAGCACCATCGATAGTACCATATAGTTTATAGATTTAAGGTCATTTGAATACCAAAGTTTTCTTGGATACCGGGGGACTCATCTCCACCCTCCATCTTCATATCATCCAATGGATAATATTAGATTTTCAGTTTACACTACAAGGGTATTTTCGTCTAATATATATACTTTTTTTAATAACCTCTCATTTTATCACATATAAACTCTGTGTTTTTTAGTATCATCTTTTCTATCTATCTATCTCTCTCTACACTTCAATCGATCATTTAATTGTTCTTCATCAGATCTAGTTTTCTTCGATCGATCATTCAATCGATCATCTTAACATATTCTTCATCAAGTAAGATTTACTTATTATCAGCTTATATACATCTCGTTTTCTTCACCAGATCTTGTTTTTATCCTATTTTTAGCTGATTCATGTGAATAAGCTTATGAATTGTTATCGTATGAATTTATAAGCTTATTATTTAGCTATTTGATGAATTATCAGAATTTATTATGCTTAATTATAAGCTAACTTATTAGGTGATTGATGTGAATAAGCTTATGAGTTAGAGGAGAGAATATTTATGTGACTAAGCGTATGAATTATAGGAGAGTTATGTGAATAAGCTTATCAATTAAAGGAGAGTTATCAATAAGCTTATGAATGATTATGATTTGAATTTATTGTGATGAATTATAAGATAGCTTATTAGCTTATTTTCATCAGATCTGATTACTTTATCCTTTTTAGCTGATTCATGTGAATAAGCTTATGGATTAGAGGAGAAGAGAGTTATATGAATAAGCTTATGAATTAGATGAGAGTTAGTGTGAATAAGTTGTATTATTAGGTAGTTTTATGATCTGACTAACTTATTATTTAGCATTTGATTGAATTAAGTTATTGATATAAGCTGAATTAAGCTGGTTTTAACTTATTACTTAACAATAAGCAGTTTTGAGTTGATATGAAATATATCATATGTGATTTTAGCTTGGGTTAATGTGTTTATAATTAAGGTTATTTTGTTTGATATATCATATGTGATATTACATGTGATATTTCATTTTGATGGATTGCTTTTTGTCATGAAACAGCTTATGTGGAAGTTTTGAAGAACAGGAATGCATGTTCATCATGTGGAAATTTTGATTACATAGAGGAGAGGATATTTATGTGAATAAGCGTATGAATTATAGGAGAGTTGTGTGAATAAGCTTATCAATTAGAGGAGAGTTATCAATAAGCTTATGAATTATTATGATTTGAATTTATTGTGATGAATTATAAGATAGCTTATTAGCTTATTTTCATCAGATCTGGTTACTTGATCCTTTTTAGCTGATTCATGTGAATAAGCTTATGGATTAGAGGAGAAGAGAGTTATATGAATAAGCTTATAAATTGGATGAGAGCGAGTTAGTGTGAATAAGTTGTATTATTAGGTAGTTTTATGATCTGAATAACTTATTAATTTTAGCATTTGATTGTATTTAGTTATTCGATATATGCTGATTTAAGCTGGTTTTTAAACTGTATTACTTAGCAATAAGCATGTTTGATGTTGATATGAATATATATCATTTGTGATTTTAGCTTGGGTTTATATGTTTATATGTCAGGTTATTTTGTTTGATATATCATATGTGATATTACATGTGATATTTCATTTTGATGGATTGCTTTTTGTCATGAAACAGCTTATGTGGAAGTTTTGAAGAACAGGAATGCATGTTCATCATGTGGAAATTTTGATTTACTACAAGTGGAGTTAAAGTTAAGGTTTGAAAAATCAAGAACAAGTCGTGTTCACAAGAAGTTGTGATTAATGAGAAGTTGTTAAGAAAAAAGAAGTTTGGTTTCAAGAAGAAGAAGACTAGGTTAAAAGAGAAGGGAGTTGTTTCAAGAATATAAAGCTTTGGTTCAATGATAAATTCATCAAACTAATTGATTTTTTTCACATGTGATATGCTAGGAAATCACATATGATTTTATATTATTTTTCTTTTCATTACAATTATCACATGTGATATTTGAAAGTACTCTTTCTAATGTTTGATTTTATATGAACAAGTGTTAGAAATTCTATTTTACTTGATTTTGGTTGATTTTGATTTACCACATGAATTTGAAGGTGTTTCTATTAACATATCAGATGTGACATTTGTATTTTACATTTTTGTAGCAAACTATCATATGTGATTTCTTTTAGAAATCATATGTGATGTAACACAATCACCAGTATTTTATCAACCATCATACTTGATATTTAAACAATGATAACATATTTCCTGTTCTGATGTTTTTTATAAGTGATTATGAATGTGTTACATAGTATCGAAAATCACATCCATAAAACGTTTTCGCATTTTCATTTCAGCATAAAACATGACGACATAATACAAAGAAAGTTATATCATTTTATCAAGACATTTACAAAGAAAGTTTCCGATGATTTACAAAGTCGTCCATAGATATCAAAACTCCATACGGAGATTACAAGAAAAAAACGAAGAATACTTTTTCACCGTGAAATGAAAATTTATTAGCTTCTTCATTGAACTTCTTAGGCCTTTGGATGCTTGTGGTGTTCAAGATGCCTTGAAAACAGTCTTCTCTACACAAATAAAAAGATTTAATTCAATTTTCAAGCACATTATCATATATGATATATTATAATGTTAAAGAAGTTAACTTTCAAGCAGATTATCATATATGATATTATACACACAACTAACTTTTCAAACCAATTTAATCAACAAAATCTCTATACACGCTTAAAACTTAACTTATATCATAACGCCCAAAGGGCATACAAATTAATCAAGGAAATCCCCCTTATTTTTTTTTTTATGTCAAATTTTCACTAATCTTACTTGTAACTATAAATTCTAAGTAATTAAAATTTGACAAAATTAGGGTTCTTGATTAATTTTTATGCCCTTTGGCGTTTTTATACATAAAGATTATCATACATGATATTATACACACAACTAACTTTTCATACCAATTTAATCAAAAATGATGATTATAACCACAACTTATTCTGACTTATAATCAGTAAAATCACAGAATTAAGTTTCACACTACAGATCCATAACAAGTTTATATACAATAAGCATTAATTAAGCAAATTAGAGTGTTGTATATAACTACAACTTAAAATAAGTAACATTTTCAACAGAATTAAGGCCACAATACAGATCCACAACAACTTTTTAATACAAAATAAGCACTAATTAAGCAAAATAGAGTGTTGTTGTTAGGAATTTTATATAACAGACTTAATTCTGTTAGTGTATTATAGTTGGTTCTGCTAGTTACATAGTTAGTACTAGTAGAAGGATTATCATAGTTAGTACTGGTAGTGTTAAATATTTAATACTCCCTCCGTCCCATATTAAGTGTCCATTTTTGACTTTTTTAAGTCTTTTTTCT
>BQNB010018367.1:0-12678 GCA_026074375.1 Tanacetum coccineum
ATTCATAATGAACGAACTTCATGTTCGACTCAATATTTTGAGGCTAACACAAATAATCAAACTTACTTCACGGTAGCTCTTAAAATTTTTACTTTTTAAGGTGAGCCGTACTCGTAAGTGACACAAATGGTAAGTTTTTTAAATCTTTAATTCGAGTTGAGAACTTATTATGGATAATACCTCAATTGAAGGTATTATTTGTTGGTGTTCTTTTACCAACTTTGTAACTTTTTAAATTCACAAATTAACTAGAAAAATTGAAAGAGCAAATATTTTTGTATTTTTGTTTTTAAACTTCTACTTATACTAAAAAGGAAAGAAAAATATTTTTACTTTTTTATATTTTTTATTATTATTATTATTATTATTATTATTATTATTATTTTCATTTTTCTTTCAATTTTGTACAATTAAGACTATTAGGATACAATGTATAACTAATATGATTCCCGTAGACATAAGATTTGCACACATTAGTGAATTTGTTGAAAAATTGATTTCGAACCAAAACACCAATTTTATTCTCAAAATTACTCACGTTAGGAGCATAATGAAGTTGTGGTTATACATTGTCAATACAACTTAAAAATGTTTTTAAACACATGCATAATGATCTCATGAATAGAGGTCGAGATACATAATTCATATGTATTTTTCGATATGTTTGGATGAGTAAAATCAAATTAAGGAGCGTTTGGGTTAACTTTTAGGATTTTATCTCTAGGTCGAGTTAATCGTTACTCCACATTTGTTACATCTAGGCACACACTAGGCACGAACTCAAAATATCATCACCAGATATGTGATATTAAAGTGTAATTTGGATTGTTTTATTTTAGGTAAAATTCCTCCAATTACCTCACT
Organism: Tanacetum coccineum; assembly: GCA_026074375.1. NCBI lineage: Eukaryota > Viridiplantae > Streptophyta > Magnoliopsida > Asterales > Asteraceae > Tanacetum > Tanacetum coccineum. The sequence continues at coordinate 865 of BQNB010018367.1, forward strand.
AGATCATCAAAGACCCAAAACTACATTCTACTCCATAGTCAAAATGAATTTAAGCAACCCCCCCCCCCCCCCCCCCCCCACCCCCCCCCCCACCCACCCCCCCCCCCCCCCCCCCCCCCCCCCCCCCCCCCCCCCACCGCCCCCCCCCCCCCCCCCCCCCCCCCCCTCCCCCCCCCCACCCCCCCCCCCCCCTCCCCCCCCCCCCCCCCCCACCCCCCCCCCCCCCCACCCCCCCACCCCCCCCCCCCCCCCCCCTCACCCCCCCCCCCCCCCCCCCCCCCCCTTAAGAAACACAATTGCAATCTTGAAAAATGATACATGCATGGGTAGGGTTGATGTGTCCGAAACTTTGAAAACAATGAGTCATATCCGTGCTAATTTTGAGAATCAAATTGTACTTTGATTGTGTGTTAACTATAAACGAACAAATTTGTTCCTCGTTTTGTTCTCGATTTCTATATTCAACTAACTTTTGATTAAAACTCCAAACGGGTCCAGTTTGTGTTTGTGTCAACTTTGTTATACAAAGTAAGACATTCTCTCTCAACTCTTTGAGGAATCTGGTCAAATCCTTAAAGATCCCGTTCAAAAGGATCATGCATCACACAACACCGACAAGTGTCCCTCGACTACTTGTACAAATTTTAAGTTCCTTTCTGATTTCTGGCAAATAATTTCCTTGGTTCGGAGGTGGTGAAGGATCACTATTAAGGAGTGCTTCGAGAATAAGAATGTCCCCTTCTGGGTCATAATAGGATTCATCAACTTCCGGTGAAGTTGGATCGTCGGCTAGAGCAAGAAAAGCATCAGCTTCTTCTAGAAGTAGAAAATCACTATCCCCGAAAGGAGTGAGAGTCGGAGAAGAATTTGAAACTATCGGGTCATATCCGGGAGTGGGATTGCCACTGGCGATCACGTCTGAAAATCCTAGAACTTCCTGAGAATACTCCTCACAAGCTAATTCAACAACGTCGATTCGATTCGCCGTCATATCATTATAATTAACCGAGTATCTCGAAGTTTGATCAAGATTGTAAGTAATGGCCTCATTGTCTACTCGAAGGGTTAATTCACCTTCGTACACGTCTATCAAAGCACGACTGGTCTTAAGAAAACACCTCCCGAGAATTAGAGGTACTCGAGGGTCTGGTTCAAAATCTACGACCACGAAGTCGGCTGGAAACTGGAATACACCAACTTTAACGTTGACATCTTTAGCAATACCGATCGGTCGGGAGATCGAACGGTCCGCTAGTTCTAGTGTCATGCACGTCGGAGTCAGGTTTGGAAGGTTAAGCTTTTTCCACACGGAAAATGGCATGAGATTTATGCTAGCGCCAAGATCGGCCAAGGCTAAGCACTCATCCATTCCGGGAAATTTACATGGAATAAGGAATCTGCCGGGGTCACCAAGTTTTTCGGGTAACTTGTTAAGTATGACCGCCGAGCAATGTTCGTTCAAAGGGGTTCTAGCCATCTCACTAAGCTTTTCTTTATTTCCGATTAAGGCTTTAAGAGTTGAAGCAAATTTGGGCATTAGAGTCAAAGCATCCATGAAGCTAATTTCGAAACTCATATCTTTAAAGATTTCGTAGAATTTCTCTTTTTGTTCGTTAGCATTTTCACGGCGCTTCTCATCATTTTGCCTTGAAGGATAAGGAATCGACGGTTTCTGGTTAGGCATCGGCGCACTAACGGGAGCATCAACTGGCTCAGAAACTGGATTTTGGTTTTCAACTGGGACAACCGGAGGTTGGACGTCTTCGGTAATTCCGTTATTAGTAGGAAAAACCGTGTCCTTTGTCACCTCGGTTCTACGTTCCACTACTTGAGGAGAAGAAGTAGTAGGAATCGTAGGTCCTTGATAAACAACACCGCTTCTGGTAGTAATACCCTTCAAGTCTTCCTTCGGGTTAGTAACCGTGTTACTTGGAAGAGAACCTGAACTCGAAGACGAAGCGGTATTGGAATTTACGAACTTAGAAAGCATCTCCGTTAAATTTGTCATCTGGTTTTGTAAACCTTGGCCTTGATTTTGCATATTTCTTAATATTGCATCATTAGCCTTGACATAATTCTCAAAATCGGTCTTTGAAACACCTTGCATTTGCGGAGCGGAAGCTTGATAAGGTTGAGCTTGGTAAACCGGTGGTTGACTAGTCGGAGGTTGATACACTTGTCCTTGGTAGAAGTTATTTCTACGGTTTTGATTGAAATTGGTTCCTCGATTTTGGTTGAAATTATTTCCTTGATTCTGATTGAAACGGTTTTGATTGTTTTGAATCGGAGGAAAACCAGGAGGTCGGATTTGGTTTGCAATCATCGGAGGTCTAGAATTGGTATTTCCTTGATTAAAATTGGCTGCAGCAGCTTGTGAAACGTACTCTTGAATGTTGTCTCGATAAGCATTGCCATCGGTGGCTGGACAATTTCTATAAGAATGAGCACCTCCACAAGTTACACAACTCTGCTCGACCGCTTTTACGGGTACGGGAGCTTGGGCTTTTTGCTTGTCGATAAGCATAGTCTTCATCATATTCTTAAGTTCAGAAACTTCGGTTGTAAGAGCAGCAACATCTGGTGAAATTCCGGGGGTAGATGAATTCGAACTCACTTTAGCAACGACTGCCTTGTTTTGTGAATTACGAACCTTGGATTTACTCTCGACAATTTTCAAGCATTCACGAGGCATCTTATCCAAAAAATTTCCACCCGCAGCAGAATTCAACGAATCTTATCATTAGCATTCAAAGCATTGTAGTATAGTGGTAAGTATTCCCGCCTGTCACGCGGGTGACCCGGGTTCGATCCCCGGCAACGACGCCAAAAATTGATTCGTAAAAATCCAACACACGTAATAATAAAATATAATATGATAGAAAATTACCAAATTACCCTTGAGGACAAAGGTAAAAAGGAAAATCTTCAAAAATATATATAATATAATACGTATATTAACCGGGAAGTATGATTCCCAGGTCGTTATTCCCCAACGATTTGTGAAATTGAAACCACGTTTGTTGTTCGGACAATGATTTGAATTGGAAACAAAGATTGATTTGATTATCTACTTCTATAAATTAAAGTAAGCAAATGATAACAATTAAGCACGAAAACAAATAACGGAAAATCAAACTTTAATTAAAAACGCAAAATAGGAACCCTAAACGGCAATTAAAAACCCTAAATTTCTAAAATTAAACCTAAATTGAATTTTTATTTTTAAATAGACTCTAATTGACTAAAAAGTAAGTTTAAAGAAAACTAGAACAAAAACGGAGTTGGAATGAGCTTTAAAACACGAAAAATGAGAACGGGAACGAATCACGTTCTTTAAAAATCGAAATTTTGCAAATTAAACCCTACAAAAGCAAAACTAATTTTCCTAGAAACTTTAAGATAAAATAAAGTTTACTAAAAAAGATTTATATTTTTTTGATTATTTTTCTATTTTTTATGATTTTTTAAAGTTTTTAACAAAAATAAATGTTTAAAAATACTAACCTAATTATAAAAATTCTAGAAAAAATACAGAAAATAGCTTGAACTATTTAGAACCTAAGAAAAATAAGCTTGATTACACAGCTTATCGAATAAACTGTGTAATAAGCAAAAAACAGCTTATAGACAAAATGGGCTAAAACGTGTATAAGTATCAAATTGTGCAAAAGTTTAATAAAAAAGTCCACAGGGCGCGTTGGTAGTGGAGGTGTGTGGTGTGTGTTATAAAAGGGGGTAGAGGGTGTTGAGGTCGGGGGTTCGAGTCTTGCTTACCCCCGATTTCCACCTTCCCCTTTTTTTTATTTTTGAAAACTTATAAGAGCAAAGTTTTAGAAAAGCTGATAATAAGCACTTTTTGTAAAAGAAATGTTTTGTGAAAAGCCCTAAATAAGCTGTTAAACAGCTTATAACTTGACAGAAACACTTAACTTCTATTTTTGACTTTTTTAAATATTTAAGAACTATAAAGCTAACAAAAAAGCTATATTAATGAAACAATAAGCTATTAATATACTAAGACTAACCTAATGAGCTAAACTTAATAGAAATAAGCACAGAGATATAAGCCATAAGCTTAAAATCTAAATAAGCTTTTAAGAGGAAATTTAACCAAACAGCCCTAATGGCTATCTTTGAGCTTGAATTCCTATAAGCTAGTGGAAACTTAATGCTCAAAGCTTAACAACTTCTTAAAGTACAGCTAAAAATCTACTTAAAACAATAAGCAAAACACATTTTGAAATCTAATTAAACAATTAAAAAGTTCTAGGAAAAAGCTACAGGCTACTGACTTAGTCACTTTTGGTTTAACTAAAAAGAACTAGAATAAGCTTGCAATAACTTAATAAGCTAAGAACTACTTTAAGTTATCCTAATAAGCTAATTTAAGAACAAATTAAGTAAAAGTTTAAGAAAATAAGCTATAAAAACAAAAATAAGCACTTGACAAAACCTGAGACCCAAACAGTCCCTACAAGGATCTTTGAACTTATTTTTCAATAAGCTCTTGTATCCTTGTGGGGAAATAGTTTATGCAAGCTTTTTCTATAACTAATAAGCTTCTAAAATAAACTATTGAAACAAGGTTTGAAACTCAATTGCTTATTACAAAAGTACTTTGAAAACAGACTTAAGGCTTAGATCATGCTGAATTTTGAATACTTATACTCTAACACAAATCTGACTTATAAAAACAGATTGATCTAACCTAATTTTGAGATTTAAAATAAACACAAAAATACCAAAGAGCCAAAAACAGCACTAACCTATGGTTAGTGCTGCTGACCCAAACACCCCTTTAACTATGATCCATTCCATTTTATCTTATGAAATAGAAATTTAAAGCTCAAATCCTAATTACCAGATAACATGTCGCTTAAGACTAACTATGATAAGGCAAATAACAAAGAGCAAATAAGCCGAACTAATAAGCTATAACTAAGCTACTTATTTTTTGGTTTTTCAATGATTTGTGATAGATTATGAAGAAAACTAAGATCTAAGCATTATAATTATGAAAACAGATAAGCAACAACATTCATAAGCATATTAAGACAGGTTTAACTACTAATAAGCAAACTAATAAGCATAATAAGCAAAATTAAGCTAGAAAATTAAGACAATAAACTTAATGAAAACTTACTAGAGCTTAGCTAAAACAAAGGCATCAAAGTTCTAATGAGCTGTCTTACAAGCTTCTGACTTATTATGAATAAGCCATATTAAAAGTCCTTATGAGCTCTTTCATGGTTAGTTCATCTTCCAAAAACGCTCAAAATCAATAAGCAAAGGTAATTAATGATTTTTATAGTTTAAGTAGATTAAAATGCTTATATGAGCTTAATTTGAGTAGAGATCAAAAAGAGTTAAAGATGAAGCTTGTGGGAGCTTATGTAATTAAAAAGTATTTAAACAATAGTTTAAAGGGAATTTGTAGAAAAGTAAATATCGAGTTCTATTAATGAAAAAGTTAGAGTACAATTTGAAAAGGAATTACATTTAGCTAACATTAAGCTAAAAACATTTAAATGGAAAATTACAAAAGCTAAATTTTAATAAGCTAATTTATAAATACTCCTAGATTTTCCATGAGAGTGAGTCACTTGCTTGTATTTATACTGCTTGGGAGAAGCTTTTAGGCCCCTGAGTCTGTTAGACGCTCCAATCAATCCCTCCCCTTCATTCTTCTCAATCATTGGTTCTCTAATCTTGGCCCTTGGATCATTAAGTAAGCACACGGATTGCCAGCGTAGCAATCCGTGTGTCAGGGTACTTGTGCTTCTTCTAACACATTTTTAGTGCCAAAACCACTTGATACGGTGAGTTTTCTACTTTCCTTGTATCATTCACTTTGGGTTTCCACCAATGGTGCTTTGAGGACGTATAGCTTTGCATATCATTGAATGTCACTTGAATTAAACTAGCCTCGTAGCCAATTTGCATTTACACTTTGTTTTGACGCTAGGAGGTAAACGAAGGAGTCGGTAGAACAGTGGTATTCTTTTCCCTGTGTTAAGATTGTACAAAAGGGGTGTTTGACTTTTTTTTTGACCCGGGTTAAAAATCGTTTAACTTTGGGCTTTTGGTTATAACAAAGTATTGGGTCGTGGGGTTGTGGGCTCGGTTTAGGTGTTTATTTGGGTTTATATAAGAGTTAACGGGTGTTAACTCTTTATATATTAAAGAGTTAACACCGTTAGGGTTTAGGGACTATTTGTGAAATTAGTTTTAAACTATGAGGGTTGTTTTGGTAAGTTTTGGTTTTTTGTCTTTTGTGAGTTGATCAATGTTGACCAAAGGTTGACTTTTGTTGACCTTTGATAGCATTCTCCCGGCTATTGTATTCTCTTTTCCTTTCCCGTGTCCGTGTTTGTCCGGTTTTGACCGTTTTCTTGAGATTTTTGCAATATCCGTACCTACACAATCACAAAGACAGAACAAGCAATATACAAGCATTTTAAGCATAATTTTGTCTTTTTAGGGCCATTTTGATATAAAACGGATATGTGTTTTCACACATATCAATTATCTACTTTCTATTGTAATGATTCATACAAATATTGTATGAATTTATCTTAGCTCGTATTAGATCTAGTTTTATTTTATGGTGTATGAATGCATTAGTTGCATTCACTATTGTATGGGTTTCTTGATTGTTGAATGAAACTCTCCTTTGGGTGACTTAAATATAATGTGTTGCTTTAAAAGATATTAGTCTTGCACTTGTATTTCTAACTTTGTTTTGTAGCACACAATTTTCGTAAGATCGATCCTTTGGTGCCCGTAACTAGGGGGAGCATACATCAAGGGGGAGTCTTGATATCGTCAATTTCTCTCTTCGTACAACTACTCGACGATCATCCTTTTTGAATTCGACAAAAGGGGGACGAAATGGAATAAAACTCTTTAATAATTTTGTAACTTTTAATTTTATACAAAATGAGTTTATATTTTGTCATCATAAAAAAAGAGGAGATTGTTAATACAAATAATGTCTAAAAACGTTATTTATATTTTTCGACCTCTCAATGTTTTGATAATAACAAAATATAAAAATGTTTACGATAAAATTAAACGTTTACACATTATTAATCGTAAAATTCTATTTCTAAGATTAGTAATCACTTAGGTATGAACAAACAAATCATTCAAGAATGATAGTGATCAAAGAAAAATATTTTTCTCTTATCCATTAACATTTTTACAAAAGATTTTCACAAAAATTAGTTATTACAAATTATTTTCTATTAAAAGAACATTTTTTATTAAAAACTTAAAATTTGAAATTTAAATTTCCCCCTAAAACGGGGAAGCTTCTATACAGATACAACCTTCCTCACAAAAGACAAAAAAGGGAGCGGAGTCTACTGGCGGCCCCTTATAGGCCTGGCGTCCCCCCCCCTCCCCCTTATTTATTTTGACCGCCGGGACCGCCGCCAATTACCGTTGGATTGTCCTGTCTATAAATACTGCTTCATTCCTTGCTGAAAATCAGACCTCTTTGCACGAATTTTCTCACACCTCTTTCTCTCTCTAAAAACCTTCTTTCTCTCACTAAATATCTTGATTACTAACATCTCTTGATCTTGTTTCAAGTGATCTAATCTCTTCTTCTTATCTCTTCCCTCTCATTCAAGTGCAAAAGAAGAACACTCGTATACGCCAAGAAATGAAGTGTTGATTAGTGATCTCTCCTCTTTTCTTCTAAGTACCAAATCTCTATTGTAATTATCTTGTGTATTTGTGTGATTCAGATAGTGTGTAAATCCGATAGTGTAGATCTAGTGATTGTGTATTGATTGTGAAGTGGTATATTGGTTCTAGCTAAGATTAGGACTCGACATTTAGCTTAGTGTCGGAAAATAACGTAAGCGACGTATAAACGGTTTTCTCCGCCTGAAGGGAGCTTGTTGACATAGTGAAATCTTGAGTAGGATACTCGTGGAGTGGAGTAGGGTGAAGAAGAGCTTCGTAGCCGAACCACTATAAATCTTGGTGTCTTGATTTGATTGTTCCTTTCCTTATCTCTTCATATTATTGTCATTGTTACTTAGCTTTAGTTTAAATTGTTATATTGTTTGTTCATATTGTGAATTGGTTAAACATACAACTCAAATCTATATATTTTGTAAGCAAAGTCTTGTAAAACGAAAACGAACCTGTAAACTATTCAACCCCCTCTTCTAGTTTCCACAAAACCCCATGATGCTTACCCTCTAATAGGTACTAAGCAACATTGCAATAAAGATAGATTCGACCCTACAAAACTTACCCAATGTATTATATTTTCCAAAAGCTCTAAACACCAATTCACTACCCTATAATTTATGATGATTGATGATGCTTGAAGATCAGTATATGGATAATCATGAGATGAGAGATACTTGTTCCAAGTGATAATTGATGCTTGATCCCGTATGCAATGTCGGCAATACTTCTCCTATTAAGAATACTACCAAAACACTAAAAAGAAGAGAGACATGATCAAAGATCAGATGTTATCTTAATATGAGTGTAAAAAAACTAATCTAATTTAAAACCAGAAAAATGGCTTGGTATTTATAGGCTTGAAGTTTAATGTAGCCCGGTTCCGCCGGTTTTATTACCTCAATGGAACCGGCCAGTGCAAAGGTACAGAACCGGCAAATACTATAGCCCGGTTCTTGGCGGTTCCATCTCTACAATGGAACTAACCGGTGCAACGGGAGGGAACCGACTAACTGACAACAAATCCGAATTTAGATTTTAAAAAATCTGTTCTAGATATGTTTTGAGGTCATGTATAACGTGTAAAATATTTTTCTTTTATAGAAAAATATCTTTGAGTTTGTATTTTGTTAATATATGCTTAGAACTTATTTTGTATATTTTTATTCTAAAAATGTATTTAAATGTTTTATGAGAGCTAACAAAGTAAACATGTAAAGTATGATGTGTGAGGTAAGTGAAATGTTAGTTGAGTTAGAAAACTATTGGTTTAAAACTAGTAAACTTTATTTTCTACTTCCGATGATTTTATGTTTTGTTATCGACAAAACATAGATGGATCGTAAAATATAAATAAACGTTTTTACGGTTTATTTGTATTAATAATCTCCCCCTTTTGTTGATGACAAAAATGTATTTAAATGTTTTATGAGATCTAGCAAAGTAAACATGTAAAGTATGATGTGTGAGGTAAGTGAAATGTTAGTTGAGTTAGAAAGTATTAGTTTAAAACTTGTAAACTTTATTTTCTACTTCTGATGATTTTATGTTTTGTTATCGACAAAACATAGATGGATCGTAAAATATAAATAAACGTTTTTACGTTTTATTTGTATTAACAGAAATTATGAATCAAATTGCGTTGTACCGAAAATGATTGACCAAAATGATTAACCGAAACTGAAATTCGGTGATCTTCTTAGACTGCTTATTTCGAAGGATAAAATTATAAGATATTCCGCAGGATAAAGTTCTAACATATTCCGCGGGATGAACTTTTAACTTATTCCGCAGGATAAAAATCGAACATATTCCGCAGAATGAACTTTTAACTTATTTCGCAAGATCATAAAGCATATTCCGCAGGATGAGTAATATATTCCGCAAGATTAATAAAAATTAGGCAGAGTTTTGTTTCCTAAAATTACTTATTTCGCAAAAATAAAACCCCTGTATAACATAAATCGCAAAATAAACTTTTACTTAAACCGCAGTCTGCATACACATTTCGCAGCCTTCATCCAAAAATACTTATTTCGCAATATTAAAAAAAATCCCTAGATTTTCGATCACTTTTTAAACCTTTTGATATGAAACTTAAGCCACAATTAAGCTATAACTTATAAATCTAGACTTCTACAAAGTTTCTAACAAAAAAACATGTTTTTGAGTGATTTTAGAAGACCTTTTTTCTTTTAAACCGAGAATAAGCAAAAACATAAATAAGCTATTTGATGAAAAGTTTAGATAAACTGGTTTAAACCTACAAAAGCTAGAAAACTAAAGCTATATTAAGGTTAACAAACAAATCCTAAAAACCTAAAAATAAGCCGTAGCTTATAAATGAAAAATAAGCTCGAATAAGCTTGTAAACCACGATCAAACACTTAATACCCTGGGCTTTTGATACCACATGTTATCCCAAATAACTAATCCATATCACAACACTAATAAGCTATACCAAAATGCAAACATGAACCGAACCAAATAAGAAAGAGAGAGAAAGAAATAAGAGAGGAAAAAAGAATGAAAGATTACACTATGTGAGTATGCGTATACCAAAACAACCTTCAACCACATGAGGTGTATTATGTAACATCCGGGAATTTTCAGAACATATTTTAAATAATAAATAATATTTATTATTACATCTCTCAAGGGAAAGTTGTTTTAACTTATTTGGCTCGAAAACGAAACAGATATATGTTATTTATACGCTGACGTATCAGAAACGAACCACTAAATCACGTTTTCACAGCTCGGACTCTAAAGCAATTTGATGTAAAACGAAATTCCTGACAACTTTTCAGTTTTGCCCGAGACCTGGAAACGAGCTGAAAAGGGCTAAAACAGCACCGCAAACATTATTCGAACAATATACAACGCGGACACACAAAAACAATTAAATTTGTTTTTAATTATCAGTATTTATTTAATAAAAATATTAAATAAATTAGTCATCATTTTAATTAAAAGCGTTGTGGATAACGCGAATACTCGAGTTAAAATCCATTTTTATTCCGGACAATGCGTAACCGGTTCACAAAATGAATAACAGATATTTTATTAAATGTTATAAAATATTTATTAAATATCATCAAGTGAATACTCATTTTTATCAGAAAAATGATTTGGAAAACAATGGCACAAGTTTCGTGCGTTGAATCATCCGTTAAGTCGCTCAAATGAGTCCCGAACCGCTTTTATCAAAAAGTATATGAAAAAGTTACACTTTTTACCCTCAACTTCTAATACTTGTCACAATGGTTATAAAGTTTTACTATATATATAAAATTTTATACATTTATCTCATTTTCATATAAATAAAAACACACATACACCTCAAACTCTCTCTCCCTCCCCTTTTATCCGGCCACCGCCCCACCACCATCTCCGGCGACTATTCCGGCCACCACCGCCGCGCCGCCGCCGGAAAACTTTTCCGGCGGAGTTTTCCGGTGAGCTCCAAAAAGCTTCCTCACCTCCCGATCTATTCGATCCACACACCCACTCTCGGTCACGCGCCGTCACCACCACCACTCGACCGCCGCTGCCACACCACCGCCACTCCATCACCCCCCATCATCATCATCATCATCATCTTCGCGATATCACTGTCACCACCATCCCACCACCCCCGCCACAACCACAGCCACCATGAGGGTGTGTGTGGTTTCTTATAAGCACAAGGGTGCGTGTGGTTTTAATACCACCACCACCGAGGGTGGTTTGTTTCGGTGGTATAACACCACCACAAGGGTGTCGGGGTGGGGGTTCACAGCCGGGTACGGACGGGGGGCTTTGGGTTTGGGGTTTATAGTAAAAGGGTGGTTGTTGTTCGGTGACAGGAAAGCCGCAGGGGGGGTGTGAGTTGGGTTCGCTGGGGTGTTCGTGTGGGATTATAACAATTATGGGGGTGGGTTTGTTTCGGCAGCCACCACGACCCACAAGGGTGCTTGGGGTGTCGGGTCAAACCACCAGCCAAGGGTGTTTGGTTTGGGTGGCAGCCGCACCATAGGGGCGCGTTTGGCTGTCACAAGCCCACATAGGGTGCGTTTGGCTGGTTTCCACCAGCATAGGGTGCGTTTGGTATTAACACAGCCCACA
>BQNB010018367.1:14722-68399 GCA_026074375.1 Tanacetum coccineum
AAGAAGTTGGGTGTTACACTGTAGGAATAAGGATTTTGGTCATATACAAACCCGTTTCCCGACCCTACCATGCTACAACCGGGACAATTTTCCCCAATTTGATGACCCCCACAACATGAGCAACTATATTGTTGATACAAAAGTTGGACGATCCTTGATTAGGTCCGAATTAGGTGTAAGACGGATCTGTTAGGCTCCGGTTCCTGTATCAATTAAGTCTTGATGTATGAGACTTGCTCACTAAGAAAACAAAGCACCGTTAGGCTTACCGTGGGATTGTCTCCCACGATTATTCTCCGGTGTTAGAGTAAGTAATCTGTTTAGGTTTTGGTAGAAAGTTAGGGTTATGAGGGCGTACCTTAGATGAGAGCCGAGGTGCTCTTTATATACTCACCAAACCCTAATGGGCTTTGTCCCATTAATTAGGTTAGTACCCGAGAGGCCCCACCGTTATTTAGTAACTAGTGGGCCCACCTCATGATTATGACTCATTCGTAACGGGTGTTATAGATACATGCGCACGTGTGCGCTAGTTGGGCCTCATGGGCTTAAATCCTCGTCGTGATAGCCTATATGTCATGGGCTTCTCCATAGGCAGTACCATTCGGGCCTTGGAAACCCGTATTGATGTCGCTATGGCCCATTCACCATGGGCCTGGGTATAAGTACTATTCGCAGGTAGGGTTCATGACCTGAGGTTGGACTATATGTCATCATGTCCCCCCAGTCTAGTATGCGCTTGGTAAGACCGCGGGTGCTAGACTACAAATAGTCACGGTAAATATCCCTGGATGCGTATTGTGGAAGAAACAAGAAATTGTCCTACCCAAAACAATGAATCCGGTCAACTTGGGTCGAAAAAATGCCTCTTCGTAATTCGTGAGAAGGTAGCTAGAACATAGCTTATACGTTCCACCCCTACCACACGATTAGGACAAGTGGGGGACACGTGTTACTCATCCGGCGTCGTGTCAGTAACAACTTGCCCTATATAAGGGTTCGCCTCCATTTCACTGTTATTGCCACAGTAAAAAAAATCTCTTCCACCACCATTGATAAAGCTTCTAATAATCACCAAAAATTAGACACAGGTAATACGCGCGTGCGTATCCAAACCCTTGCTTCGCAAATCATGGTGTTGCAACTTACTGATTTTACATCAGAAATAACAGATGAGGAACTTCGTGAGTTCACATCTGAGTATTACATCCCATTCGCATTGCACCCGGTAGTGCCGGCTGCGAGTGCGAGTATAGCGGATTTCCCAGAGGGGAAGGTTGGGGTATACACACGGTTCTTTGAGTTTGCCAATCAACGTGTACCCCTTTCGTTGTTTATGTGCAACGTCCTGAATTATTATCGTCTTCATATTTCCCAATTGCACTGCATAGGCGCGGCAAAAATAACCAATTTCGAGGTTAATTGCCGCCTATTGGCAATTAATCCCACAATCCATTTGTTCCGCGCCTTCTATCACACCTCTTGGTCAAACGGATGGGTATCATTTTCCAAGAGAGCCGGGCGTTTGCAGTGCTATACCGAAAAATTAAATGCGCTGAGGCGTTAGAGGGAGATGTTCTTCTGGGTAGATGATGCGGTGGTTCCCTAGGACTTCGCATTGTATACTCAGGGGTCATTGCCGAGGGATGAGCGTCCACCCCCCGGGTCATATAGTATGGAGGATGCGGAACTTATAAATGAGAACCGTATCCCTATCAACGCATACTCGGAAGCCTTTCTATGCCACATGGGCATTAGTCGTAATTATTTCCGAAGTCCTGAGGAAGTGCCGACGTTTATAGGCGATGACGGCCAGGGTGGGTGCTTGTCCTTCCGTCTCCCTCGCTTAGTAGTGTAAGCGCTCTTTCTTATTTAAGCGTATGTAACCATTTGTTGTTTGTTTTCGTTTTGTGTTGCGCAGAAATGGATTTGTTTAGCGTGGTTCATTTGAGTAAGCCCAAGCTGGTGACCGAGGGGGTGCGCCCTTTAAGAGATGGTGAGGAGCCGCTGCTGGAAAGTACTGCAGGGCGCACAATGGAACTTGTGCTGGAGCAACCAGAGGTTGAGAGTACTGATGTATTAGCACCCATACCACTGCGCAGTGTACCAGGTGCAACTGTGGAGCCCCCCAGGCTAGACGCAACAAGCGTTGGTTCTTCAGGGGATGCTGATGTCGTAAGGGCTGAAAGTGAGGCCGGAGAAGTTGACTCTGGGTTGAAACGCAAAAGGGCCACCAGTGATGACGACGTGGGTACGTCAAAGAGGGTGCATTATGTCAGTCTAGGTGGTAGTACATCGACTGAGGAGGAAACCCCGGATGCGCCACCCATGCTTGCTGCTAAGGAGGTGACCGAGACTCCTCCCCTCAAGTAAGTAATTTAGCCTCTATGTCCGTCCAGTAATAGTGTTTATTGTACGCAATCATAATAAAGTAATGTGGAATCCTCATTATTGGTTGGTTGTTTGCTATTTGTGCGCAGTGTCGAGGCTACTAGCGATTCCTCTGCGCCGGTGACGCATGCTGGACAGTCCCCTCCCCAGACTAGTCCCTTGACTGCTGATGACATATCAAGGAGGGATCGGGAGACAGGTCCCAAGGCATTTGAGGGTATGCCAGTGGATCAGCTTATGGAGGAGTTTGATATGGTCACTGCGCAGCAAGCCGCGCTGGTGGCGCAGCTGAGAGCAAGGTTTTCTAGTGAACGCAGCCAGAGTGTACAGAAGGATGAAGAGATTCTGCTGCTGAAGACACAGTTGGCAGATGCGCAGGCTGAGGCAGAGTCGTCGAGGTCTCATGCACAAAAGCTTGCCGAGGAAAAAATGGCACTGCTTGTCAAGGTAGAGCAAGAGCGTGCGAATTCTGCGGATTACAAGGCAAGTTGTCACTGGGCAGTGAAGTACTTGGAGGGGGTAAGAACAACCATTTTGCTGGGCTGGATGAGTTTCGCCAGAGAGTGGAGGAGCTGTTGGAGAAGCAGGAGGAGAAGTTACGCAAACTCAGTATTGAGTATGATGAGGAGCTGTACCCTCACATGTTGTCCGCGATTGCTGAGCGCGGGTGGCTCATAAGACATGGTCTGCGCCTTGCTGCCATGGGCGCTTTGGAATCTCAGGAGGTCAAGCAGTCCTTTGGGGATGTGGTGAAGTGTGCATTGGCACGTGGTAAGGCGGAAGCGGTGGAGGAACTGCATGAACAGAAGTTGCTGACAGTGCCTGCCGCACAGGTACCTGGATATAATGATAATGCATATGAGGAGCTTGTTGCTGCGATGGAGGCGATGAAATTGTTAGAGCTGCCTCAGATTGCACAGCTGGAGCGTGACCAGGATTACCCCATAGATGTGATAATGGCGGGGTTAACCTTGGCTAGGCATGCCACCGAGGGCGCTGAGGCCCAGCCTGATTACTTTCTTAAGCCGGACGTGGCGCAACTGCAGGTACCTATCTTTGCCAGTCCGCGTGACATCCTTAATCCTTTTGCACTTGAGAAGGAGATTCCGTTGAAGGAGTCGTTAGAGGCCCACGCCATAAGGCTTGCGAAGAAGAAGGGGGTGAAGGGCAAGGCAATATTATGCGGTGTTGGTGCAGCGCACATCCCCCGTTCTGATGGAGTACCAGTTAGCGTGGCGACTGTGTCACCCAAAGATAGTGAACTTCTGGGGAAGCTTGAGGAGGCTGGAGATGCTGCGTACCAAGTTGGCAGGTCGGAGCAAAGTCGTTGTCACAGCATCTAGGCTTGCTTCCTTGTGTAAACTTATCGTTTTTGTGTATGTTGGCAAATTATGTTTAATCAAACTCATGGTTCTTTTGTAAAAGGTATCCTTTTGGGGCCCATAGTATGGGTTGTTTGTAGTTGTGGCTTGTGCGATTGTACGCACACAATATAAGTTATAAAAGTTGACAATATGTTTGTGCACAATTAGTTGCCTTTGCATGAAAGACTTGTTTGTGATGTGCTATTTGTCAAATTGTTGTGAACATAGTCATTACAAAGTTCATGACTGCAAAATATGCTAAGTTTACATGTATGGGTTGACATTACAATTACATGCGGCGTACCGCTAATACCATATCAAGAAGTCAAAAGTTTTGACTCCTAATTTGTTAAACGTGCACCGTGTGCGCTGCTGCGCATCCATCGTGGAATGCGCATTTAAACTTACTCCAACGTCTTGAGAGAAAGGTGTTTAACAAGGATTCATGATCCAATGTTGATGGGTTTGCAACCCTCTTACTCAACGAGTTATTTAGTAGGTTTACTCATCCTTTTCCCATCGTGGGGTATTAGGTGCATGCACGCCGCGTAGGCACAGAATAATGTAACAACAATATTGATACATAAATAGATACTCACAATAAGCATGTAAAGTGAATTGTGTCGCGGAGTTAGCTAGAAACCGCGACATTTAATTAATACTTGCAAAAATAAAAAACATTTGTCTTGTGGAATCCTCATTATTGGTTGGTTGTTTGCTATTTGTGCGCAGTGTCGAGGCTACTAGCGATTCCTCTGCGCCGGTGACGCATGCTGGACAGTCCCCTCCCCAGACTAGTCCCTTGACTGCTGATGACATATCAAGGAGGGATCGGGAGACAGGTCCCAAGGCATTTGAGGGTATGCCAGTGGATCAGCTTATGGAGGAGTTTGATATGGTCACTGCGCAGCAAGCCGCGCTGGTGGCGCAGCTGAGAGCAAGGTTTTCTAGTGAACGCAGCCAGAGTGTACAGAAGGATGAAGAGATTCTGCTGCTGAAGACACAGTTGGCAGATGCGCAGGCTGAGGCAGAGTCGTCGAGGTCTCATGCACAAAAGCTTGCCGAGGAAAAAATGGCACTGCTTGTCAAGGTAGAGCAAGAGCGTGCGAATTCTGCGGATTACAAGGCAAGTTGTCACTGGGCAGTGAAGTACTTGGAGGGGGTAAGAACAACCATTTTGCTGGGCTGGATGAGTTTCGCCAGAGAGTGGAGGAGCTGTTGGAGAAGCAGGAGGAGAAGTTACGCAAACTCAGTATTGAGTATGATGAGGAGCTGTACCCTCACATGTTGTCCGCGATTGCTGAGCGCAGGTGGCTCATAAGCCATGGTCTGCGCCTTGCTGCCATGGGCGCTTTGGAATCTCAGGAGGTCAAGCAGTCCTTTGGGGATGTGGTGAAGTGTGCATTGGCACGTGGTAAGGCGGAAGCGGTGGAGGAACTGCATGAACAGAAGTTGCTGACAGTGTCTGCCGCACAGGTACCTGGATATAATGATAATGCATATGAGGAGCTTGTTGCTGCGATGGAGGCGATGAAATTGTTAGAGCTGCCTCAGATTGCACAGCTGGAGCGTGACCAGGATTACCCCATAGATGTGATAATGGCGGGGTTAACCTTGGCTAGGCATGCCACCGAGGGCGCTGAGGCCCAGCCTGATTACTTTCTTAAGCCGGACGTGGCGCAACTGCAGGTACCTATCTTTGCCAGTCCTCGTGACATCCTTTTGCACTTGAGAAGGAGATTCCGTTGAAGGAGTCGTTAGAGGCCCACGCCATAAGGCTTGCGAAGAAGAAGGGGGTGAAGGGCAAGGCAATATTATGCGGTGTTGGTGCAGCGCACATCCCCCGTTCTGATGGAGTACCAGTTAGCGTGGCGACTGTGTCACCTAAAGATAGTGAACTTCTGGGGAAGCTTGAGGAGGCTGGAGATGCTGCGTACCAAGTTGGCAGTTCAGAGCAAAGTCGTTGTCACAGCATCTAGGCTTTCTTCCTTGTGCAAACTTATCGTTTTTGTGTATGTTGGCAAATTTTGTTTAATCAAACTCATGGTTCTTTTGTAAAAGGTATCCTTTGGGGGCCCATAGTATGGGTTATTTGTAGTTGTGGCTTGTGCGATTGTACGCACACAATATAAGTTATAAAAGTTGACAATATGTTTGTGCACAATGAGTTGCCTTTGCATGAAAGACTTGTTTGTGATGTGCTATTTGTCAAATTGTTGTGAACATAGTCATTACAAAGTTCATGACTGCAAAATATGCTAAGTTTACATGTATGGGTTGACATTACAATTACATGCGGCGTACCGCTAATACCATATCAAGAAGTCAAAAGTTTTGACTCCTAATTTGTTAAACGTGCACCGTGTGCGCTGCTGCGCATCCATCGTGGAATGCGCATTTAAACTTACTCCAACGTCTTGAGAGAAAGGTGTTTAACAAGGATTCATGATCCAATGTTGATGGGTTTGCAACCCTCTTACTCAACGAGTCATTTAGTAGGTTTACTCATCCTTTTCCCATCGTGGGGTTATTAGGTGCATGCACGCCGCGTAGGCACAGAATAATGTAACAACAATATTGATACATAAATAGATACTCACAATAAGCATGTAAAGTGAATTGTGTCGCGGAGTTAGCTAGAAACCGCGACATTTAATTAATACTTGCAAAAATAAAAAACATTTGTCTTAAAAAAAACATAAGTACGCATATACCCAGTGAGCACTTCCCTAAAGATAGCATTTCTTGAGATTGCAGATATTCCACGTGCGGGGCAACTCACGCCCATCCATGTCACGCAGCTTGTATGCTCCTTTTCCAAGTGCTTCCGTAACCTCGTAGGGTCCTTCCCACTTTGGTCCCAGCTTTCCTGTGTCTTCCGCGTGGCTTGCGTCGTTAGCACGATACACGAAGTCTCCTGGTCTAAATGAGACTCCTCGAACTTTAGCGTCGTAGTATCCCTTCATTTTTAACTTTGCTTTTTCCTCACGTATGGCTGCTTGTTCGCGCCTTTCCTCCAATATGTCCAAGTCTATACGTCGCTCGTCGTCATTGGTTGCGATATTGACCTCCGCGGTACGAATAGTTGGCATTCCGATTTCGGCTGGTATAACGGCTTCCGTCCCATAGACAAGAGAGAAGGGAGTGTCCCCTGTGCTAACTTTTATTGTTGTGCGATGTGCCCACAAGACATGTGACAATTCCTCTACCCACCTGCCTTTATGTCTATCCAGGCGCGCTTTGATTCCTTCGCCTAGACTTCGATTTGCGCGCTCAACCAAACCATTGGTCTGTGGGTGTTTAACCGACGCAAAACGCTGTGTAATGCTTAATCTCGCGCACCAGTCTTTGAACGGGTTATCACAGAATTGTTTCCCATTGTCCGAAACTATTTCTCCAGGTAATCCAAAACGGCACACAATGTTATCCCAAACAAATCGTTTTACCTGATTCCCTGTGATTGTGGCGACCGCTTTCGCCTCGATCCATTTAGTAAAGTAGTCTATAGCCACGATAAGGAATTTCAATCCTCCCGCTGCAACAGGGAAGGGACCAGCGATGTCGATACCCCACTTGTGGAATGGCCATGGTGAGGTGATGGGTGTTAGCTCCTGTTGTGGTTGGCGCGGGATTGGTCTATGTACTTGGCAATCATTGCATTTCTTTATCATGTCGCGCGCGTCGCGGTGCATGGTGGGCCAGTAGTACCCAGACCGTAAGGCTCTTGCTACTACAGATCGTGGTCCTGAGTGCATACTGCATGAACCCGCATGAATCTCGCGGAGCACATAGTCTGCCTGAATAGGTCCGACGCATCGGAGCCATGGTTGTAGGAACGAACGTCGATAGAGGACACCATTTCGAAGTTCGAATCTCTGCGCCGTGCGGCGTATTCGCCGGGCATCCTTTTGTTCATGAGGGAGCGTGCCCTTGCTTATGAATTCGATGATAGGGGTCATCCACGTAGGATCCTGCTCTTCTATCACCGTAGATATCTCCATCTCCGAGATGGATTTGTTCTTCAAGATTTCGACCAACACCTGCTTTGATAGGTGCGCGAAGCTTGTGGATGCGATCTTACTTAAGGCATCCGCTTTTTTGTTGTCACCTCTAGGAACTTGCCTAATGGTGAATCTATCAAAGCCCTGGATTAGCGACTTGGTCTTGTCGAGGTATTGAATCATGTTGTCTTCTTTAGCCACATATTCGCCCAACACATGGTTGGCTACTAAACGGGAGTCCACATTTGCTTCTAGGTTACGTACACCCATTCGAGCTGCAATGCGTAGTCCCGCAATTAGGGCTTCGTACTCCGCCTCGTTGTTCGTGGCTGTGAATTCAAAGCGCAGTGCGTAAGTGAATTCCATTCCTTCCGGGTTAGTGAGGATGAGGCCTGCGCCCGACCCGTCCACGCATGACGATCCATCCGTGAATAAGATCCATGGTTCTTGGAGTTTTACTTCGCTCTGGGGGAGTACAGCATCGGTTTCTGGTTTTTCGATGAGAAAATCCGCCAGTATCTGTCCTTTCACTGCGGTGCGTGGTCTATAAGAGATGTTATGCTCCCCTAGCAACACGCTCCACTTTTGCAATCGCCCCGACGCATCAGGTTTAGAGATAACCTGTTTGATGGGTTGATCTGTGATTACCACTATTGGGTGCGCTTGGAAATATCTGCGCAGTCTTTTGGCGGCAAATACTAACGCCAGGATCAGCTTCTCCATTGCGCTATAGTTGATCTCCGTTTCCTTGAGTGCTTTACTTACGAAGTATACCGGTGTTTGTACGGAGTCCCTATCTGTCAGTAGCACGGCGCTAATTGCCCCATGCGTCGCGGATAAATACATAATCAACTCCTCCCCTGGTCGGGGTGCGACTAGCGTGGGAAGTGCTGCTATATGCTGCTTGAGCTGCGTGAAAGCTTCTTCTGCTTCTGTAGTCCAACGGAAGTCTCCCTTCTTCGTACACTTCTTGAGTGTTTTGAACAAGGGGAGTGACTTGTCTGCTGACTTGGATAGGAACCTGTTCAAACCGGCTAACTTCCCATTTAACGACTGGACTTCTTTCATCGTGCGCGGTGAAGGAAGTTGGATGACAGCTTTTGTTTTTTCTGGACACGGCTTGATGCCGTCAGGTTCTATCAAGTATCCGAGGAACATGCCTTCTGTAGCCCCAAAAGTGCATTTTTTAGGATTTAGCTTCATATTGATTTTTCGCAGTGCCCTGAAAGTTTCTACAATGTCGCGCACCAACTCGTCTTCGGTGTGGCTCTTTATAACAAGGTCATCGACATAGACTTCCAGGTTGCGGCCCACTTGCCCCTCGAACGCGTTATCTACCAGTCGCTGGTAGGTGGCACCCGCATTCTTTAGGCCAAAAGGCATCTTTGTATAGCAATAGACACCTTGACTTGTGTGAAAGGCTGTCTTTTCCTCGTCATCCTTGGCCATTTGGATTTGGTGATACCCCTTGTATGCGTCCAAGAAGCACTTGAAGGGGTATCCGCATAAGGACTCCACTTTCCAGTCTATCTCCGGTAGTGGATAGCAGTCTTGTGGACATGCTTTGTTAAGGTCAGTGAAGTCCACGCACATCCGCCAGCTACCATCGCTCTTTTTGACCATAACTGGGTTGGAGAGCCAGTCATGGTAATAGACTTCTCGCATGATACCTGCCTCCACGAGTTTATGTACCTCCTCCAGAATGGCCTTAGCGCGCTCTGGAGCTTGCCCGCGTTTTTTCTGCCTTACTGGGGAGTATCCTTGTCGGATTTTCAACTTGTGTTCTGTGATCGATCGTGGCACACCAGTCATGTGTTTTGGTTCCCATGCAAAGATATCGAGGTTTCTTTGCAAGAGTGCGCACACAGCCGCCCTACCCGTATCAGACAGCGACCCCCCGATCGATACCTTCCCCGTATCAGACAGCGGACACCCACCCACCCGAGTCGATACTCTTGCTCCCGGGTAGTCGGATGAATCGCGGACCTTCAAGTTTGTCAACTTTGGTTGCGTGCTGTGCTTTTTGTCTGCGTTCACGTCACATGTGACTGTGTTGCATTCTTTAGGAGGTGCGGCGGTGTTGTTGATGGTGACAATTCCAACGTCGGACGGGGAATTCTTTAGCATTCCCGTGGGGGACGTGGATGGGACCGCGCGTATCGACTGAGATCCCTGGTCTTCCGATAATGCCTTGAATGGCGATTGTGTGTTCATTATCGCACCATAAAATCATTCCAGGATGTCGTGGAGTGATCCTTATTGCCAACATAACTGGTAATCGTAGTTGCCCCATGGGCCAATATCTTTCTTCACGTGAAGCCTGTCATCGACGTCGTGGCGGTGTTTAACTGTCTTTTTACTTCAGGGCGCAGTCTTTGGAAAGCAATGTTCGTTACAGTATGTCTGCGGATTGCCCTCATCTATGTACTTGCGGCGTGAGATGTCGTGACTCCGCTGCATTTATCTCAATGGTAAGTGGCTCAACAATCGTTGTCCGTAGTTAAAAGTGGGGGAAGGGATAGGTACTTTCCCTGGCGGAAAATTTTTGGAATGGACTTTTTGCACTTAGTTTTCCGCTGCCTGACTGCACCATATAGGATGGTTGTGTCAGCCTGGGCTCTGGTGTGCGTTCTTTCTTTGCCTACCGCCCCTTTGTTTATCTTTCCCTTCCTTGATGTTCTTCACACAGGGTGATACCTATCTGCCTCATTGAACAATTGTCAATTTACAGGCGCAGTTGGTACACATTCATTGGTTGTATGGCCTTTGCCTAATGATACTCGCTGTATCCCATTCCCCCAAAGCGTTGCCCTCTTCCGGGTGCGCTTGGAGGTGGTTTTGGGAAGTTTGAGCCTTATGTTGCGAGTATCTCCTTTGGGGTCTTTGTCAGTGGGTTTGTACTTGTCGTTCCACCGCTCCCGCTCCACTATACGTGGTACCGCTAGCGGTAGCTGTTGTTCGCGACTGAATACTCTGGTCGTGAGGATTGTCTCCTGGATTGTTCATTGTGACTGTTGTTTGAGTATAGCCCTTTTCTGCTCGTCCGCGGGCCGGCGGATTCTCCTTGAATGATAGGTCCTGGTACGTTTCATCTCAATCTCATCAAAGTTTGGGGACCCTATTCATTCAACTTTTGATAAGTTATGGGTTATTTATTCCATTCCATAAAACCCTGAGATCTTTGTGTTTTTCGGCGGCAACGCCTTGCGTGTATGCATTCGTCATTTTAGAGTCTACGTTAGAAGCTTGTGGAATCCCCTTGGCGCTGTGTTTTACCCTGGCAGCTAAACTGGGTTCTTGGCAAACTTATTTCCTTTGAGTAAATTTAAGAGGATTGACCCTCCGTAAACTCTTCAAACCATCTATGTTCTGCGTGGTTAGTTTGTTGTACACAGTTACGCGCGTTTCACTACTAACAGTGGAATTGAACATTGTGGCACCACACGGGTTGTGGCCAGTTTTCTAATGGTGGCCTCCGATTCGAAGATTATTAGATGGTCATAGGTATCACTGTCATATAAGTTTTAACGTCTAGCGGGCATGCGCCTTATCTTATCCCTCGAGGAGAAATCGCTAATGCGCCGCGTTAAAGGCGACGAACTTTTGGCGACGCAATGGATGAGACATGTCTTCGTCATTCACGATATATGTTCTTGGATTTCCAGTGTCCGTTTCTGCGTCCTCGTTGTCCGTGGTGTCTTTCTGAGGACATGCGTAATCTTCTGCGGCGCTTGCGACGGTCTGTCCTCGGAGTCCGATTTTGGGGACTTTCACTCGAGGAGCGCCTTTGTCCAAGGTGCTGTGGAAATGGCGACTGCCAGCCTATCATGGACGCTGATGCGCCCAAGTCATTGTTTTCATGAGTGTCCGAGTTTGCAGGTTAGCTGAAGAATTTTGAGTCCAGAAACTGCTTTCTGATTCTAGCCATATACTGGAGGTCGACGGTTATCCTCTCTGCGCCTTTCCTTTCGGTTGGCAGTCTATGGCTGGAGGATACTTCGTCTCCCAGACCTAAAGTTAAGGACGGGCCTGTAGGCTTGGATTGATCTCTTTTTTGTTTCCTCTTGCATGAGGGCGACCCAAACGTCTCGTCAGTTACCGAGATACGAGAAATCACTCGGCGCCAGTTCAGTCGCGACCCCTTCCAGTGTGAGGTTGTTAGCCCACATAAACTCGGGACCCTCTTGTATCGAATGGGGTGGGCGCGGTGGTGGCTCGGTGCCTATTCGTCCCTGGCGCGTTTGAAGGTGGCGGTGGTGGAAAGCAGTTCGCTGTAGATCTTCCGTTACTTGTGATTGTGGGCGGTTGGCTGGTTGTCCCCATGGGATAGGGTACAGTCGTGGGAAGACCAGATCTCATGTGGCGCATTTGTTTGTGCATTCCGCGGCCTGCTTGGAGACCTGTCTAGAGGCTTGGTCGCTCTGCTTCTTCGCCTGCGGAGTCCGCTGGGTTAAAGTTTCCTTGCTTTGTCATTCTAGATTTTGGTAGTGTTCTTAGTGTCTGGTCCCTTCGGTATGGCGCCAGTCTGAATTGATACAAAAAGTTGGACGATCCTTGATTAGGATCCGATTTGGAGGGCGGTAATTCTTGAATATGTTAGGCTCGGTTCCTGGTTCATCAATTGAGTCTTGATGGATGAGACATGCGCAATAAGGAACAAAGCTCGTTAGGCTCTACCGAGGGGATTTGTCTCCCACGATTATCCTCCGGTGTGAGAGTAAGTAATCGGTTTAGGGTTTTAGTGGAAAGTTAGGGTTATGAGAGCATACCTTTGAATGAGAGCCTAGGTGCCCCTTATATTCTCACCGAACCCTAATGGGATTTGTCTCATTAATTAGGTTAATGACTAAGAGGCGCCATCGTTTATTTTAATAACTAGTGGGCCCCTCTCCTGATCATAATCGTGTAGTAACGGGTGTTTAAAAAACATGACGCGCGTGTGCGCTGGTTGGACCTCATGGGCCTAAATCCTTGTCAGTATAACCATATGTTATGGGTTCCCCGTAGGTTAGTATCGTTTGGGAATACTTGGAGCCTCGTTATTGGTGTCGCTTATGGCCCTCTTTTCGTCATGGGTTACAGGTATATAATTAGTATGAGTGGGTCGGGCGGCATGACCCGATGTTAGAATATACGTCTTCATTTACAAAGTGTAAGGATTATCTTGAAAAAAGTGTTTTGCTATGATGGATATGAAGGATTTGGGGGAAGCAGCATTTATTCTTGGAATCAAAATCTATAGAGATAGATCGAAGCGATTAATTGGACTTTGTCAAAATGCTTACATGGATAAGATCTTAAAGAGATACAAAATGGATAATTCCAAACGTGGTCATATCCCCATGCAAGAAAGACTTGACTTGAACAAATCACAAGGTGCTCAAACGCCTAAAGAGGTAAATCGCATGAAGAATGTACCTTATGCTTCGGCTGTAGGATCCATCATGTATGCGGTTAGATGCACTAGACCTGATGTTGCGTTCGCGCAAAATATGACAAGCCGATTTCAACAGAATCCAGGTGAACCTCACTGGACTGCTGTGAAAAACATTCTTAAGTATTTAAGAAATACTAAAGATATGTTCTTGGTTTATGGTGGAAATCCTAGCACAGAACTTAGAGTTGAATGCTATTGCGATGCTGGATTCGAGACTGATAGAGATGACACTAAGTCTCAGACAGGATATGTTTTCGTTTTGAATGGAGGCGCAGTGGATTGGAAGAGCTCCAAGCAAAGTACCACTGCAATGTCTGCTACAGAATCTGAATACATAGCTGCATCAGAAGCTGCCATGGAAGCTGTTTGGATAAGGAAATTTATCTCAGGGCTTGGTATTGTACCAACGATAAATGAACCTTTGAATATGTACTGTGACAATTCAGCTGCAGTTCATTATGCCAATGAACCGGGAGTTCAGAAAGGCGCCAGACACTATCAAAGACGATATCATTATGTTCGCGAGTGTGTTGAACTGGGCGAAATAAGGATACTTAAAGTTCACACAGATAACAATCTAGCTGATCCTTTTACAAAGGCTTTATCAAATAGGAAGCTTACTCAACATGCCAGGGGCATGGGGCTTCGTCCTGCTAGTAGTTTCATGTAGATCTGTGTTTTAGTATTTGGATAAGGGATGTAAAACAATTTTATTTTATGATAATGATACGTTGGTATTTTGTTATTTTATATTATAAATTGTGTCCTATATTTGCATGTTTAAATCCATGAATAATAAATGTATTATTCTAAATTAATCCGTTGTCGATTAACAATATGGGAATATTGTTAAACTAAGACAATTCTGAGTGATTGGTGATATTGGAGATATTAAGGATAAGTCCACCAAACTCACATGATATTCATAAGATGAATATTGGATTTCCCCGCCACAAGAATATCACTTTATGGATCGACGCATCAGTGAAATCTTGTACGTGATTATTTACATAAATCCTTATACTGAGATCAAGTAGGTTTAGCATATGTGTAAAATTCCTTCTTTGATATTAGTTTTAAAGTTTGTCTGCATAAGGTAACTAAAAAGGCTTAGTCAGAATGGTTTATATGCCACAGAAAAGATGACTGATACTTTAGTAAATAAAGAAAATTTGTTCCTCAAATATTGAAGAAATACCACTGGGCCCCTCATAAGAAATAATCAGAATGTGTGTTATGGCCGTACCAGAAAACTCAAGAAGAATGACTTATATCTGTTTCCAGTAATACATGGTTACTTTATATATGGAGAAACAGAATCGTTAAATATGGAAATGACATTGATCCGTATCTAATTTAACACGGTATCAGGAAACAAAGTGATAGTAAAATTTATAAATCATTGTCCATGAGCCTTGGAAACCACAATAACTGATGTTTTTTGGGAGCATTGGCGTGTTGTTAGATAGCGCTTACCAATGTTCTATAATTATTCATACATGTCCAAGTGGGAGCTGTTGGATTATGATCATATATGATTAATATATGTCTGGAAATATTCCCGAGCCTAAGGGGACGCACACGCTTATATGTTAAATGACGAGTAAATATATTAATGTAATATATTAAATGTATAACGAACTATCGTTAAAAGTTAACGAGTATTAAATAATTAGTTATACGTTTAAAGGTTAAACGTGAGAGACTAATTATAAGTAAACCAAAGATTGAAGGGTGCGGTTTACACCACCTTCTCCTTGTCGGCTTAAAGGTCTAATCTCACAAGGATTAGGAACCTTTATCTATAAATATTGGTATAGTTTTTTTATTATGAATATACAAAAAACTTGAAAAAACCTAAAGAAAGAGTAGACTCTTTTCTTTTCCTTTTAGTCGACAAAATTAAAAGGTGTTTCGTGGGTTTGGTTTACTACCACCAATCGACAACAGCAACAAACACTTTTTAGAATTGTGTTTGTTATTCGAATAATACGCTTTTAGTGATTTCTTGTTCTGAAAGTTGATAGATTCACGAGACGAAATAAAGATCGTTTGTTAATACACTACTATTACTGATCATTACCTCGTCGTTGCTAAGAATGTATAGTGTGTGGAAGCTTAGCAGAAAACATACTTTTGATTCTAGTGGTTACTGCGATTATTATACCACGCGTATATAAGAAACGGTGTTTACAGGTTACCTTTAACGGTGGTTTCGTTTCGTGCTAAAGGGAACATGTTTTCTATCTTCTAAATTATTATGTTTTCTAACACGGGATCATTTTATTCCGCTGCGTACTCGTGATAATTATATGGTTAAATTAGATATAAACCCAACATTAATAACATCTTAAGCTTTCAGTTGTCATTCTAATCTTTGATAAACCCAGTTTAATTGTTGCTTCGCTACCGATTCTATGTTATAATCTTAGTGTTGTGTATCAATTGGTATCAAATATCTGCTTTCTTGCAACAGATCGTCTTCTCTCTCCGACCAAAAATTGGCGACTCCATTGTTTTCCCTCCGGTCAAATTATTTGGTGAATTTTTGTTCCAAACCATTTTTCCGGTTATTTGCGATTGACGGTATACGAATTTGGAGATGGATCGTGAAAGGAAAGCGTTTATTTCGATCGGACTTCAGTACCAAACACTCGAATTTCTTGAAATCAGTGATTGTTACTTGAAAATGGTCTCTTCCCCACGTTTTACGAATTCGTAAAACTTGATTTTAAATTCGGTTTATGCCGAATTTGGAATTTTGTGAATACGATATAGTATGTTCAAACCCAACTTTCGGTGATTTCTGTTAGTTTGACATCACTATATTCGTGTTTAATGATAGTGTAGATTAAGAATTTGTATATTGTGCATTCAAACCCTTGTGATTTCGTTTAATTGCAAATTCGGAATTTTCTTTGTAATTAGTGATTTCGGAATTTCCTTTGTGTTTCGAATTCGGTATAGTCATATTGTGAATTCGGTACAAAAACAATATGAATTCGTTTATTTGTGAGTTTTTCGGAATTTTTGCAAATTTACGAATTCAGAATAAGTAGATTACGAATTCGGTAATTCAAAATTGAGAATTCGATCATTGTGATTTCGGAAAATTACGAATTCGGTATTCTCCTCATTCATGATTTAAGAATTGCACCTCATTCGTGATTTAGGAATTGTTCCTCATTCGTGATAAAATTGCAAACACATTTGTTACATGGCACCTTCATCAAGACTTACTTCGGGTAGCAAAAATGGTGAGGACATTGTTACTAAACCGTACGTGGATGATGCAATGACTGAGATCAGACCATTTTTGGCAGCCATGAATAGTACAATCATAACTTTGAGCATTCAAAAAAAATCAAAGTGGTAAACCATGATCACTTAATACAATGAAAAACAGTTTTGGGAAGATTGCTAAATTTGATTTCCAAAATTTCCATAGGAGATGATGTCAGGGTGGTGGTATCTCTGTGTGAACAGTTTTTCTTGATTGACTATACACCACCAAGGGAAAAAAATGTATGAATTGTCTCAGTTTACCTTTTCTGATAAAGCATTACTATGGCATACATAATGTGTTAACGAATAGTGTTAAAATGTGGGTTGGGAAAGAGTATAAAGAGTCAATCATTCAAAGGTCTCTAGTCAGTTATTGACGACCCTATGGCATGCTATAAAAAATTCTAAATATGAAATGACAGCTAAAGCAAGACTTTTTTGACACACTACTGTGAAGAGTGAGTATGTAAGATAAAGATCATGCTCTTAGTTTGTATTTGGGGGTTTGCCTACTAAACTAAAATGTAGTGTGGCGATCTGTTTTTAAGCCAAAAACCCTCTTTGATGTATATTGTTTAAAACCAACCTACAAGAAGCAAACCATGGAGTCTTATTAACAAGAAGGACAAGCCTTTAGGAAGTCATCATATAGGTGGATTTCGAATGAGTAGTGGTAGTGCCAGTAGTAATAAACCACTATTGCTACCTTGCCATATACAAATAGCAATTCGAAGCCTAATCCAACCACCGAACTAACACGAGTTCGAAAACAGTTAACTCATAAGGAGTATGAGGAAAAGAGAGCAAAAAATCTATGTTTTTACTGTGATAAGAAATTTGCTCCTAGTAAAAAATGTGAAGGGCAAGTGTTTTCTCTTATGTTATTTCCTATGAAAGAATTAGAGGAGGAATTTGAAGATGCACAGAGGAATTAAAAGAGTTGGAAAATAAAGAATTTCCACAAATTTCATTAAATGCTATTACTGGTGCAAGTTCTTTTCAGACCATGAGGGTTATCAAAATTGTAGCTAACAAGTATAATTGCATTAATTAGATGATCCAGAGCTCACTTACAATTTTCTAGACATAAATGTAGCTAAAAGTATGGGTTGCAAAATCATACCTACAAGTCATGTGAGCATTAAAATGGCTGGAGGAAGGCAGATTGTGAGTGTGAGTGAATGTAAAGGTTTTACATGCCAATTGAAGGGTGAACCCGTTGGGCTAATTCAGTGCCAACTGATCTTTTAATAAGGATTTGAATAGAAAATATCCTAAGTGTTCAGTATAACCTAAACATATACACAGGTTACTAAAATTAAGAGTCATTCATTTGAGTTACTATCGATTGTTCAAACCTTAAGTCCAAAGTAGAAGACTCAACCATTCAGTGAGGCGATACATAACGGATGAAGTCCCTGAACCAAAGAAGAAGATGATGGGTTCATTGAGATGTGACAATAAGCTCACTAAACCCCATACGATCTCCTCAAACCTGATGAAGACCTAAAGACTTAGGAGCGTTTAGTTACAGAAAAGTTTTTTTAATTTTCTTTCACTAGTTTTTTTGAGAACGAGGTAACTTTTCTTTCTTTAGGGAACCTATAGAAAACGAAAGAACTTTAAATTCAAGTTCTCTAAATCATAGTAATAATTGGAGAAAATAGGTTTTTTGTTTTCAGTTGAGAAATTTCGAAAATACCACATTTTGAAGCAGAGTACATTATTTGTTTCAGTGTGTTCTTAGGAAACTTTTCTGAGAAACTTCTCATTTTCCAACAACTAAACACACCCTTAAGAGACTGAAGATTAGGCGGAATATGTTTGAAGGGATAAAATCAAGTACTTGTCCCCTTAAGTCAAACTATCCTGAAATGGGTATAAGAACAAGGTCAATGTCATCACTGGCCTTTAGAAAGTGTGTTGTCTCCTTACCTGGATTGGAAATTGTAAAAGAGAGAAATATACGAATGTACTTGTCCAATCAACTTGGGACACCACTGATAGCACCTTCGTATGCGGTATATATCTTTACCCTACCTTATGGCCATAATGTAGGAATCGATATTCCTTTATTAAACACTGATAGTAACTGTCAACATGGGCGGAATCAAGTTGGCAGTAATTAAGAAGAACACAGCAATAGTTACTCAAACGATTTCTATAATAACCATTTGAATTGCCTAAATTGGCCAGATCCCTAATACAATACTAATAATTCTTAACACGTGTTTTACTATATCTCTTTAATATCTTCTAGAGATCCTATTTATAAACATAAGGATAACCTCTAGTAGATGTACAGCCTTGCTGTATGACATAACACTAATCAATACTAAATCATTAAACTAACTGTTAAAAGATTAATTCTAACATAACCAATTAAATGATAATCCTATTAAGATTCCTTATCCACGGCAGTACTTCGATCTTTGACTGGCAGTACCTTGACTTTCTACTTAGGCAGTACTTGACCTTTTGCTTAGCAGTACGTTGACCGAATTGACTTGTTTTTCCCAAACAATCCTCCCCTAACTAGAATTGAACTACTTGCTATGACTCAATGTTTCTTGAAAGTTGGTCTTCTTTGTTTCAAGCATAAGTCTGTTTTTGTCTTGAAAAGCATTACTAACTAGCCTTAAATCTTTTAAACTTTTTCCTTTGAGGAGCAGTAGCCTGTACACAATCGTTTGAGTATCTTGAAAATGAAACCCTCTTATCCTTGAACATAAACATTTCTTCAAAAATCTTTGTCTTTGCATCAACAGATTGTTCTTCTCACAACATGTCTTTCGCAGCAACGCAAATTTTTTTATGAGCCTTACCAAGTAGCCATTTACTCCTTATACTACTTTGGTCTATGTCAGTTCCTTTGGTACCCTAGAAAAGGTAATAATCCATGGTGAACTGAAAACCACTTCAACACTACAGAACATGAATCATAGTGGTGTTGAATACTATATGTACTTTTGGTAAGTCATTATAACCATAAACGATTTTATTAGTCATTACCTGTAGCCGTATGTTCAGGACTAGCCAACTCTCATATAAAACATTGTGAGTTGAGGACCTATAGTTTTGCGCCAAACTATTAAAGCTCAACACAACGGATTTGAGTTCTCTTATAAAAAAAAAAAAAAAAAAAAAAACCCAAAAAAAAAAATATTTTCCGTTTGCTTTGGAGTAGCCAATAATTCAGTGTAATACCATGGTGTATTGATCACCATACAATTTTTTGTAAATTGTCAACCATCGAATCAAATTTTGAGATGTCTATAACCAAACCTGTTTGATTTTGACTAGTCACTTCTTATGTTTGTAATACTTGGTGAATGGATTACCATTTGCTGTGTGGTGGTTAACCAACACACCAATCCCTTAAGATAGTATGATGTTTCAAAATTTGTGCCTTAACCTTTTTAACACCTCAAAAATCTCCACAATAATTTCAAAAAACAACCTTTTTAACTACAGTTACTTTCAACAAGGTAGTGTTGTTTTTAAACTAAGCAGTAACTTTCAACAAAGTACTGCTTTTGTTCACAGTTGAAGGTCTGTTAATCAAAGTAAGATATAAAATATAAAGAAAATATGATAAATAATAACCAGTTGTTTAAGAATTGTCACCATCTTCAGTTGTCCACAAGATGAACAGTATGTTATCAAAGTAAGGCTGCTCATTCTCATCTTCAACTTCCAAGGCCAATGATCTAGCATCCTTATCATCAACTCTCCCTTGATAGAGGATTAACTTCTTTCAGCCACAGTGAATCATATGCCATCTTCTATCTCAGTGTATGCACTCCTGAATATCATGAAACCTCCATCCTTATGATTTTACCCATTCTTCTTGATCCTTGATCCAGAAGTCAACATCACTTGATTCATCAACCGCTCCCAAATATGGTTAGATCACCTAGAAGCATCAACCTAAGCCGGCTGGAGGGAATGGTGCTCATAATAGTCTTGAACCAACTCGATATAGGTGATTATAAATCCTGATCTAAACTAAGATTTTATAGGTTTCTTCAAAAACCTTGTAGATCCTAGATCAAGAGCCCCATGGCTCTGATACCAATTGATAAGATACTCTCCATCCGGTGAATCAATAACTTGCAGCTCTGTAATCATGGAAATTCCTTCTAAAGACTCTCTTTCTTGTGCACATTTTTCAAAATCTACAACCCTAAGATAGTTTCTAAGCTCATCAATTGTTTCTGTTCTCAACTTAGGCTTCTTTGATGGCTGTTCTTCAGCAATTGTAGCTTTCCTTTTCCTTAAGAGTCTTTTTGCATCTCTTTCCTTCAACATCTCCCTTTCTTTCTCTGAATCCATTGGAATAAAGTCTTTGAAGGAGTCTTTAATAGATGCTTGAACTTTGTCATACAATTCCTTCATCTGTGGATACTTAAGTTTTTGCAAATTTTTGTATCCTTGACCTTTTAAGAAACTCATCATCTGATTTCTTTCTTGAGCAAGAGAAGTAGGTTTCCTTAAAGTAGTCTTTGGCTTTGTTTTCTTCAATTCTTCAAACCTCTTTCTTTCTTCTTCTGCATCCCATTCAGCTTGAATTTTTCTAGCAACCTCCTCATCATTTGTAGTTTCCAAGGCTCTGATTTGTTGAAAGTTAATTTCTAATTCTTCTTTTTCAGGTTCTTCAACAGTATCCCTATTGCTTTTCTTCTTAAGGATCAGTACTTGAGTTGCTTTAGGTGTAGTTTGTATGGACCAGAATGCTCAATAACCTCTTGTCTAGAAAATAGAAATAAGAACGTCCAGCAGCAATAGTTGTGTCTCAAGTCCATAACTTAATGACGGAGTGGGCTTTGAAGGTCCTGCTTCCTCCGCAAAATTTAGGGAATCCTGGAGTAATAGTACCCTGTCTAGCAGTTACTTTGAGGTGTCTCCAAATCCAGTTCTTCTTGTGTCTCCACTCTTTACATTATAAGCGCTTCTTTCCTCAATATTAACATCTTCATCCTCATCACTTTTTCTTTCCAAATCAGGAGTAACAGCAGCCTTTGATCAGCAAGTATCTTCAAAGAAAGGATGGTGCTAAATCTTCTTCTTGAACCTTTGCTCTTCAACTAAAATTCCTTTATCCTGATGTCCTGCCCCAATTTTACTGAAGACTCTTTCTTCTTATGCCTCTTGTCTTTCGGCTCTTTGTGCTTCGTAAGGTTTTGATTTTCGGAACCCAAAGAGCAGATATTTTGACCACTGGCATTGACGAATTGGACAATTTCTTGAGCTTGGCTTTGAGCTTGAGTATTTGATTAGCTTGAGAAATAGTTTGTTTCTTGAGTCTTCCTAACTTCTCTGTTCAAAAGCATATGTATCTAAAAGTCCCTCTTTCCGCCAGATGGTTTGCGAACACATCGTGGGAATATAATCATTGGGAGATTTAGAATAAAGCATGCATCATGAGGGTCAGCCGTAACCTTGAAGTCAGCAGTCCTTTGGATTTCAGCAGTCCCAAGAGACAGTTTAACCAGATCATGGGAAGAAGCAGTGACCTTGTACTAGAAGCATACGTTAGAATGACAGCACTGAGAATGAGCACACTTTGAGGTTGGAATGCCTATGAGCAGCCCTTTGCGAGAACTGCAGCCCTAGAATGAGGACTAGTAGCTCCCACAGTGCTTCCTCCGCTCGCCAATATGCGTGTCTACTCTAACTAAGATTGGAGTCAAGGGTGTATTCCTACAGGAGAACTTAGTACTATGCTTCCTTCATAAATGTAACCACGCTTGGAAGGAAGAGAAAACGATTGGTATTAAGTCCTGAGGTCGTCAACTTCCCTCTAACTTTTGTTCAAAACAATTGAACGAACCCCTAGGATACATAAAAAAGGTGAACCATTTGAAATATGTCCCGAGCATCCCATAAAATCATCAACAGAAAATTAAAACTTTTGGTTTGTGGCTAGACCAACAAGGAGCAGAAGCAATGTATTGTTCCTAAATTGTTCCCATAAGTTCCTCTTAGGAATGAAGTCTAGAGAAGTAAATACATGACCAAGTACTTCTATCTCAATCTTACAGAGAAACTCACGACAATTAGCTCTGTTACACACTAAATCATATAATTGACAACAATCATAATGATACACGAGGATGGGGACTCTCTCATCATCACATAGTAAGCCGCTCGAGTGAAGAGCCAATTCATCCACAGGATCATACACCGTTCCCGAGCAACGGAGACACGATGGAGACATGAGCGCAGGGAGACAGACTCACTGTCAAAGGTCTCCGTTTGTATACATCATGCCCAGAAAGCAGGGCAGTGGACTGGGTCAGGGAGCTCTCGAAAGGAGCGAGTGGGCTATCCGGACATATCAACGAGCCTCATAGCGTTATTCCTGACAAACTAATAGCGCTGTTGAGGAGGCGATCAATGGGAGAGGTTGTACGAGATGACAGGCAAGACCATCCTAGTGCTCTCGAGTACTAATGGATATTGGTCGAACTACACTATTTACAGGAATAGACGGCCGCGCGCAAGATTGATAGGTGTGCAAATCGGGCGCGTCGGATGCGACACAACCTAAAGATCACAGTATCACAACCAAACTTGAGCAGTGAGGAGACTCACACATTGCAACATCAATAGACGTCGGGCTCGACTAGAAGTGAGGACTCTCTAACATCGATCAGAGACACATTTGAGATATCAAACAGACAATCTCATATGCGCGATTTGCGTATGTGTGACGGACCAGATGCGTTTGAATCTCACAACGCACAGCAGCGTGCTACGCGCGAGCGATATAATGTGAGTGTCGAGAGTGAGTACGCGGTTAAGGGAAGTGAATTAAGGTGTGACAAGACAATTCGAACTGTGTTGTGGTCAATATTGTGACCAGTTTGAAGAAATTAATGTGCTGGTTGAGGGGGGGGGGTGCGTAATGTATGTGAAGTAGGATATATCTATAGTGGACTGAGACGAACGTCATGGAGGGTTCTAATGGAAATCGGAGCAGAACAGGAGATAAAAATTTGAGATGAAGCAAGACGCGACGTTATATGCAGTATATGACTAGTGTGATGAGGAGTTATCACACATGTTGGAATGGAGGTTGGATGAGTGAGAGAGCGATCAACAGTAAGTAGTATTTACACGTCTTGAGAGTTGACAGTACAAACACAAAGTTATGGAAGTAGCTCTTATAGTAAGCGTCGGAAAAGAGACGTTAGTGAGCGTTATGAGGGGGAGGTTAGGGGTTTGTTTGGGATATTGGAGGTGGAGGGTTGATGGGGGAAGGGAAAAAGGGATATTTTGGTTAAGGGTGGGCCGTGTGTATCGTCGGCGGGAGGGTTGGATATTTTTAGTAATACGTTAGAAGCGACTCTAACTTTTCTAGAGTTATAGTTTGTCAAAGAGCATTTAATCATGAGCGCAAGGCACAGTCGCAAACAACTTTGAGTTGGATCTCTAGCAGGTCACCCTATGTGTATGCCGGACGGCGCAACAGTGAGAATGGTTTCCAAGGCGATTCAAAGTAGATGTAGGCGTAGGGGCGGGGAGGCGTGTTGCAACCCTATTAGCTGCATCGTCGGTAGTGATCCAGAAGCGAGGTTCGTCTGCATCCTCTAATCATTCAAACACTGCTGGACTAACACGGGGTCGACTCTCGTATTTCTCTCATTCTGAGTCACTCTGTAGCAAGATAACGATAGTTCAGATCGAGGACAAACGATGCAAGTCATCAACTCAAAACTGGAACTATTCTACATTAATGTGAGTCAGCCAGTGATCGCGATATGATATGTTACTATGGAGGACTATTCCTCGGTCCGGGCTGATGTACAAACGGTGATACTGCTAGATAAGTGATGGACGACATGTCACCTGAATTGAGTATGATTTATCTCTCACAGCAGAATATAATAGGTTATAACTGCCTGGAGATGGCTCTCTTCTACTTCGACGCAGAGACCTAGTCGTGTGATTCGGTCTCACACAATCTCTACGAGTGGTGTTAGGCACTCTGAGTAGTGTAGTTATATCATGCAGGGATTCGTACTCATCTAGGATAGTGACCGTTGGACATTGACTAGCGACTCTGGAGCTGAGTGAGATGTACATGAGTCGAGGATGCTCCGTATCTCATAGAGGCTTTGGGCGTTCTTGATGAGTACAAGAGCAGGAGTTCTTATGCGACGATTGTGTGGCTCTAGGACATGATAGTGCGTGTCTAGCTTGTTCTCTAGAGTAAGTGGGAATTTTCAATGTAGAGAGGTAAGGTTTAAATCGCTAACGAGCAAGATGTAGTTTATTGGTGATGATCTTTATCTAGTGACTAGCGGCATCTCTCAGTGGGAGTCACATGTCTCAGCGCGATCCCACGCGGTGTAGTCAGTTCGGCTGAGTGGCTACGTAGATCTCCTGTTTCATGGGGTTAGCTGTACAGAGTGGAGAAGGATCGGCGCTTGTGGGACAGATTAGCTCTGTGTACTGAGTACTGAGGCGATGGGAGACAGAAACAGTCTGCTACAATAGAGTGGATTGATCGAGGTCACTCTCCTGTATTGTCGGTGAAGATCTGTGTAGTCTGATCATGGTGGATCTGAGCGCGACACTACGAGGTCATATCAGCGAGCGAGCTCGTATAGATAGATTCAGGGAAATAGAGATTCAAATTGGGTTACTGACTGTCTTAGACATCAACCAGAATGGACAAGGCGTCGGACTTCATCAAGTATTGTTATGGGAGATGTGGAAGGTGGATTGATGTGGACATATACAGAAATATGGATATTCTCAGAGTGTAGATGTGCTCAGTGCGTGATTGAGTGAGGCAAACAGGAGACTTGATAGGAGACATAGGGAGATACAGATTCTGGTTGGTGTCAACTCCATGTATCAAACGCTGGGCAGAACTCAGCAGGTGTAAGTTGTCTCTAGGGTGTATCATGTGAT
The DNA here is from genome assembly GCA_026074375.1 of Tanacetum coccineum. NCBI lineage: Eukaryota > Viridiplantae > Streptophyta > Magnoliopsida > Asterales > Asteraceae > Tanacetum > Tanacetum coccineum. The sequence continues at coordinate 40,126 of BQNB010018367.1, forward strand.
TATGCTAGTATGGAGACGTGGTATTACTCAGTGTAGGCATCGGAGCCACAAGTACATGGACCTTGATATACTGGATTTGTGAGAGAGGCATAAACAGAGGCACTACAGACGCTGCATTCAGTGCAGAGCTTAGTATGAGCCAGAGTCATTTTAGGAGTGAACTTCTCAGTGCACCTAGGTAGAGATGAGTAGTTGCATTGTGTGCGGAGTTGACTGTATGGGCGTGTATTAACAGATCATCTAATCTAGTGAAGTGGTCTCTTGAGTTGTGACACAAGTATTCTGTAGTGTAACGTAGCATGACTATGGTAGGACTATGATCGGGGATTGTATAAGTAGTTTCCTAGCTCTGAGAGGATGATTTGAGTATCGAGTAGTGTAGGCTCTGGAAGGACCTCAGATGGAGATATGGGGTACGACAGAGCTTGGAGGGATGGATCTAGGCACTTGGTCTCTCGATGTAGGGGAATGCTGCGAAGAGGTTGGACGGGGATGATGATTAGATAATGCCTTCACCAGAGAAGTAAGTGGTAGAATCCAAAAATAGTATGAATACTTAGACCATGTTCCTACAGGATATCTCTTCGATCCTTCTTAATAACAGAGTTTTTATCAAGAGCCCATGCTACTATATCCTTCTTCATATGAATAGTTGTAAGTCTGTTCATTGAACCATGCACTTGGTGCTTGAGGACAACCAGAAAGTGCCTGACAACTCGTAAACCGTGTTTGGATGAAGCAGGATCTTCAAAACATGAGCTGTTTGACATATACTCTTCGGTGAATGTTGCCCATCAAAAATGCTCTTTTTTGACACCATCTTGATAACATTAAAGCCCATGAAAGAATGCAAATGCCAAAAAGAGTCTGATTGCTTCAATTCTGGCTAACTGGGGCAAAATACTCATCATAATCCACCCTCTTCTATCTGACACCTTGTCAACTAGGGCGTGCCTTTTTTCTTGTAATAGACCTCCGTTCATCCTTCTTGTTCTAAAAAACCCATTTATTCCAATCACCCTCTTTTGTCCTTCTGGTAGGTCACATAAACACCCATACCTTTTTAGCGTGTATTGAAGCAGTTCCTTCTTCTCGCTTCAAACCAACTTTCATCTCTAAGAGCTGAGAGACCTTTCTTGGGTTCCACTTAGATAAAAACAACAAACAAGCATGGGTTTGCTGATCTTGGTGGTAGTTCTATATTGCTTGTATATGGAAAGACAACAAAGCTTGATGTTGATTAGAAGTACTGTCTTGTAGCTTTCGTCTTGTTTTGAACCCCAGCAGAACTTTTGCCAATCATATTTGAACTTTGGAGGATGAAATCTTATTGAATTCTAAGTGTGGGAGTAGAGGAACATCAATGGTAGGATCCACGTTTGTTGATAGTCCCACTACTCCGCCTCCGCAGCACAAAAAGTTTGTAGAGAAACACCAACTGTTGAGTATCATCATCTGAATCTTAGGTGTATTGCAGTACTTTGAGGTGTGTATGAGCAGTACTTAGATTGAAAGTACTGTCAACATGTTCCTTTCCCTTGCAACAGATAGTCTCCTCTTTCTCTCTTCATCAAAAGCAATCCTTTGATCATCATTATGAGCTTCTTGCAAAGATTCTTATGCATCAAACTACTAGCTCATCCATGTAAAGCGTTATCTTCCAAAGGACATTTTAACTCTTTGCACATACGTACCTCTGGAGGAACAGAGGCTGATGTATGAACAATGAATTGCTTGAGCAATGTCTTCTACGACTTTCATCAGCATCATCTAAGTTAATCCTTGTTCATGTGAATCAGCAAGTTTTCTTTTCTAACAGACTGGAGTAAATCATTATGGGAGGTAAACAGGCAAGATCAAACATCCAATCAGTGACCTTTTCCTTATGATTCTCCTGATTCTACAAGAAAGTTACATGAAGACAATCCTTGAACTTTCTTGTGATCATGTTTATAGACTCAAACCCTTTGCTGTTAGTAGAATATCCCAACAGATATCCTTCTTCTGACTTGCCATCAAACTTACCCAAATGATCCAGAGTATTAATGTATATCAGAGTGAGCATCAAACGGTACCATGAAACTGATGTTATGGAGATTCTTCCATCAAGATTTCATAAGGAGTCTTCAGTTAGAGTTAGATCCCACCACTCTATTAAGGCAACATAACAAGCTGTATTGACCTGCTATCAGCCCAAAAATTGAATAGGGTAGAAGGAATCCTGCTAACATAAGTGCTAGCACTTCAATAAGAGTCCAATCTTCTTACTGCAACACCATTTTGAGCTGTGAGTTCTGCAAGCAATATTCTCTCTTGATTCCTTTCTTGCACAAAACTCATTACATAAGTTTATTCTTGAACATCTGTGTCCATGATCACACCTTATGGTCTTCACTTAGTCTTAGCCTGTTTTCCAAACCACAAACAAAATCATGAAGCCATACCTATGGTATTCATCCTTGTTAGCCAAGAAAAACCACCCGAACTGAAATTTGCTGCAGGCATCAGTGACCACCAAGCAGTACTTTTTCCCTTGTTTATACTCTCTACTGAAACAGGTCAAATAAGCCATGTGGAGCAATTCAAGAGGTTCTCTGACAGTACTTTCCTCATCTTCTTGCAAGTATGCCTTGCTGTATACCCCTTTCTAACATTGCCACACAAGAGTGATCAAGAGCTGTGAAGGTCTTTAAGAAGGTAAACCCCTAACCGAGATAGCACTGTTTACCAACTTGTTGATGACTGTTTGAAAGTCATGCCCCAGTCTTCTAGGTGGCCAGGGAAGGACAAGCTTCATCCTCTGTTGCCATTGCAACCCAACAAGTGGATTCCACCAAGGAATAATAATCTTTAGATCCAAAGCTGTAGACGATCACTCTTTCCTAGAGCTCTAAGAATTACAAATCTTCATCACAAACTTGAATTTTGGAGATAGGATAAAGACATTCATTATCTGCGAAAAGAACATTGTGCTTCTTATCACAATTTAAGAAACAGATAAGAGATTAAACATGAGCTTCTTCCACATAGCTAACTTTCTCAAAATCTAAGCAATGATGTCTTAAGGGGTTCCTTTTCCTGAGATTCTTCCACCTTTAAATCAATCCTAAGGCCACAGAACCACCTTTGAACTCTTTATCGTCAGACAACTTTGCGTCCTTGTCTCCTGGCATACTTTCCCCGAGCATCCACTATCAATGATAGCATGAGTCCTTGAGATCTTCTTCTGATTGCCCTGACAACACGTGCACTCAGCATAGCAGAACAAGACATGTACGAGATTCACTATCACTCAGTTATGATCGACATAGAGTGGACCAGATCTCTCGTCACACCATGACTCACATGCGCTTTTGTATATCTTCTTGTCCCTACGGATTTGGTACGATATAACACATAGCACCTCAATAGTACAGAGTGATGCTTAGTAGAGTATCGGGTTATTGAGGATACAAGGAGACGCATGTAGTTCGGCACGAATTCACATAATCTAATATTTCCCACACATGTTGGGTGTCCATTTTGTTCGACTTATCAATTCAACGCAACTCTATTTATACTGAGACAGTTAAAAAGGGTTATATACTTGTGTTGGACGTAGAGCGAGGGCTAAGTAGATCACAGCAGGCATCGATAGAACGATATGCCACACACACATGTACCCGTCACGCGCGCATTATAAGCACCATCACAGTCACTGAGGTCGACACTACAGGGTGTCGAGATGAGATCCCTTTAGATAGAGTCATAGGTCTTGTCAAGTCCTCTGAGGGAGGACAGTGAGTGAGAGGTATATATCTATCCTATGAGGATGATTGCTACATAGGGAGGCATCTAGACGATCTGTAACGAGGGTGCGCGATCCCGTTGAGAACTGACTCGTGGAACTATCCCGAGCAGTGAGTCGGTACATAGTACGAGCTGAAAGGAGAGCGAGGGGATGGTTGTGCGCGTGTAGGATGAGTGCTGCGTATATGCATACACTGCTCCATCACAGCCGTGGGGAGGTGGTTGTATTAAAGACACACACATTATACAGGTGTCTCACATTTCAAATAACGGGGTTCTTATTAAGGAGATACTGATTGTGTCGAAATATTTAGGGTACTGCGGCGCGTGTCACTGAGACAAGTCTTTGGCAATCCATATGCGCTCTTTGATACTGTACAGACTGAACATATTAAGAAGATGTGAGTCTGGGAGAGGGAGAGTCAGGACAGATCTCTTTGGTGAGTACGAAGTTTCTTGCGAAATTACCTTTCACACTGGGAGTTACGGCGAGTGTAGGATTGAGTCAGTAGATTATGAGTTGTGGCCGACTACCTGAGGGGATTTCGCAAGTGATTATATCGACAGCTTGATAGGGCACGAGTTGGTTAGTAGCCGTCCATTTTGATCTAGGCTAGGGATTTGGGTTGACAGAGTAGAGGAGGGGCTTATTGTGAAGGGTGATGCAGGAGCTATGAGCATGTAGTCAGTGAGAAGTGACAGTAGCCAGTGGTAAAACTCTGATGACGTGGTTATGAGGGTATGCTTTGAGATATGGACAGTGACAGTAGCGATACGCGTAGCGTCCTATGCCTCTATTCTGTCCATTTATGCCGCGTGGAAGGGTGCTGCCTCACTTTGTACGCTAGTACAATGCGGATGGAGACTCTCCAGAGCAACGATACTGTATGTGTTGATAGCGTGTGAATAAGGGTCGAGACCGGCTTAGATGGTGAGGATATTCGAGAAGAGTGACAGAGTGGTACACGTGCGCTCAGTGATTCTCTGTCATGATAATGAGGCTATCATCATTGTTGCCTGTGATAGTTCCGAGGGGCTGATAACATCAGCTCGTCTGCGATACGGATGCACGATAGCAGGCAAGTGGGCAGGTCAGAGCGGAGACGTTCCCTCGAGCGAGATTAGCGCTAGAGGACAAGTATGAATGTGCCTAGCGCGCTCATTGCTAGGTGTGACTGGGGTGTGTATAGTCTGTACAATAGGTGAGGTGATGATGAGCGCGTTAGTGTTCTGGGATATCTCGCTGAGGAGAAGCGTCTATGGTGCTCGAATAGATTGTGCATGTAGTTTCACAGATTTCATCTCTCGAGTTATAGAGAGTGGGTGGATCGAGGATGTGCCCTTAGTGATATAATTTATCTCACTATATCTGTGTGTGGTGGTATTACTACTGTGGGGAGTCGGTGTTTGGGATGTGGAGGGTGTTAGCTGTTTCGAGGTGTTGATGAAAGAGAGTAATAGCTTATAGGTACTCTGAGATAAGGGAATAAGTTTACATCAGCTGGCAGAGTTGAAGATTAGTCGCAGCTTCATGGCGTCCGAGAGCAGCTATCTTTACGTGTAAGCGCGAAGATGCCCTTATCGTACGATACAAGATAATGGGAAAGACGTCGAGAGGAGTCTAGAGGGGGGGTTGAGGAGTGTCTGTTGGTTGCACAATCTTGATACGTTCTTTAGTCATATTAGGACGACTGGACTCGGTCGGATTGTGTCCAGAGGAGTATATCAATATATTGCACTATATTGGATCTCTCCATACGCGTAAAGCTAGTCTTGAGACGGTTATTTCACAGTTCGCTGGAGAGATGTGTGTTAAGTCTATATCGTGGATTGTGTCACTAGAGGCGCTTGATACGAGAGAGATGTGTGCGAAGATTGCGCGAATTGTTGAGAGCGATTGGGACGGAATGGGGGCACGTGCTCGCTGAGGCAGTAAGTCGAGAGGGGCGTATGAGCTAATAGGGAGTTTATAGGGGAAGGAATTTATTCGCTCGTAGTCAGAATCTTGTAGGTCTCATTTAGGATGGACTGATAAGCGTACGGTATATATTGTGTCGCTGTCGTCTAACACTATATATGGAGACTGAAATTAGTCTTCGCTAGGCAAGTGAGAGTGATATGGGACTATCTAGCGGTATGATAAGAGCGATCGGGAGTATGTAGTAGAGTGAGTGAGACGTTCAACTCTTAGAGGTGAGCAAGTCAAGCACCAGGTATGAGGGCGTAGCGTGTGAGGTTGGATATTGATCACTCATCCTCTAGCACGACTAATTTGCGGGTTTATAAGGTGATTGTGTATAGGGAAGCGAAGTACTGTGTGTAGTATGCGGCTGGTGCTGTCACAGAGGAGATCTATAGATATTAATGGCAAGTTTGCCAAGATGGCAGATGATTGAGATAATGTACAAGACTATTTTGTAAGCCTGGATCTCTACTGCGGTTATTATTAATGATGAAAGGCATAGAAGGGCTGTAGCGACGAGTGTAGGATACGAGTGGCGAGAGCTATAGATATACACAGATGTGAGCGCGAGCTACAGCGAGAGACGAGGAAGCAAGAGAGTGTAGAGTAGCGGTAGATGACAGCGGAGCGCGAGTTCGAGATAGAGTGATGAGAGTGAAGGCGCAGAGCGAGATAGTGAATTGCTGAGCGCGAGAGAGTGAGTCAGGCGACTCATTGGTTCTCAAGTGAACGTGTTAGAGGATCAGGGGTGTAGAAAATCGACAAGCATAGAAAAGTAGTGTACGCGAGAGAGCGGATTCCTTTATGTACTGCGGGAGTCAGAGTTAGACATTTGGTGACAGTCATCATAGCTACTGATTGAGATAGGATATGCATCTAGTGTGCTATAGGGGCGTAGTAGTATCTATTTGATCAGGGCCTGTGGATAAAGGTACTATATTATGCGACACTGCATCAATACTGGACTGAGCTGGGTATGTATAGTGGCTCACTCTACTGTGGGGCACGCGAGGTGATACTATAGTGAGATCTTATATCGTGGAGCTGTGGCTGCGTACATGATTTTGTGAGAGAATAATGGCTATGGTTCACATGCTTCAAATAGGTGAGAGATTGGTGTATAGGTGACCCATTGAGGTAGTAAGGTGCAGTAATAGGAGTGTAGGAGTGTAATGGTCTTTGTGGTAAGATATGATGTGATGATCAGTATCACTATGTGTGGTATTATGTGTTAGTCAATGAGGGGATATCTTTGGGGGGTTGGGGGGTTATATGTGCGAGCGTTGGATATTGTATGGATGTAGTGGAGTAGTATCAGAGAGTTATATAGGGAAGGATATTTGTGCTATGTTATAAGTATACTATGTGTTGTTGTATAAGGGTGTGTGTGTCAAATCTCATCATTGTGTGCAACTGCAGGGGTGCGAAAGTGGGTGGTGTCAGTGAATTGGGTGAGATTATTCTCGCTGAGTGTGTTTGTGAGGACAAGATGCTGTAGGTTATAGACTATCAAAGTGGGTTTGTTGTAAGTCGCACTTATCTCTCTGAGCATGTGGCGTACTGATCAGCAGTGTAGAATAAGTATGTGGGACGATGTCTGGTACGGAGACTCTATATTACGCATAGTCCAGTCCGAGGTCGGCTCATCTCAGGGGGATGGTAGCCGGCGACACGGGGAAGTCAGATGAGATATGACACCTACGATGCGCGTCTGACTTCTATATGGGATGAGTTAGTGAGGGTGAGAGGAGCGGTGTATGGAGTGTTGTGTGTCTCATATGCAGATTAGTAGAGGGGTGTGTAGCAGTGGGTCATGTATAAGCACTTTAGATGATCAGAGGCATGTCGAGGATCTGAAGGGATTACGTTTTTAGCCTGTACAAGTGATATTAGATAGGTGAACGGTATCACGGACGAAGGAGCTGCATTAGAGAGAGGAAGAGTATCGTGGCAGTTTGGTGAGTGGTATAGATGGCACAAACACACTATGAGGGGAGTAGGTGTGTTGGACTTGAGATCATGAGGTATATAACTGGTGAGACGGAGTTTACACTCTCATGAGTATGATTGTTTGAGATAGTGAATGGGAGTCCAGAAGTCTGATCTTCTCAGATAACGACACTAGAATATGTATCTGTGTTGGACTATAGCTGCGAGGGTGATGAGGTGGACTATGGAAGTCGATATGGATAGTGATGTTAGAGTGGCTTGATCGGGTCTGAGGAGGAGTTTGATTCAGTGGGAGTGGGGAGTCTAATAGAGTTAGAATTTTATAGGTTGTGTATGTTGTGAGTGTTTGAGTCTGACAAGCTATTTGGTGAGTGTGTAGAGAGTATGTCGTGGTACTGATCTGGGGGGTATGAGCTTATGTGTTGCGACACAGAAGAGGTGTGGATATGGAAGGTATCTCCTGGGGAAGTGTGTCGAGGGAGTGTCTTTCGAGTGTACGAGAGGGACATAGAGGGATATCAGTGTATTCACGTGATATCGTCATGTGTGGCGCGAATGTTGTTCTTAGCTCTAATGACACATCTCTACTATATTAGTGTGTACTTATGGCACTTGAGTTTATACTGGATGGTGGCTTAGGAGGGTCTGTATGTGGACAGGTTGGGTGAGGGTAAGTTATATTCATGGGGCTCATCACGTGACAGGTGGTTAGTAGATGGTGACGATGTTTGTCTATGTGAATGCGTGTGTTATCGAGTGGAGTTGTATTGAGTCGAAAAGTGTTCTCATCAACATGAATGTAGTGACACAGGCGAGATCTTTCTAGGGTCAGTGTTCATCTAGCACGATATGTGGTGAATAGGTGTTCTACAGCATAGATTCTAGGATCATAGACTTCTTATGAGAGATCTGGGTTGGGTGGGTGATGTCAAGGTTCATAGGGAGGAGTATGACTTGTGTGATAGTTGGAGCATTTACGTTATGTGATGTGATAGTGTATGGCGGACCAGATGGCACAATGGGAACACAACTCATAGGACGTTGAGCAGATTTATGAGATTACTTTAGCAAGAAAGGATTAGAATAGCTCGACTGAGATATGGACGAGAGTACACTGCTTATAGTGTACGTGACTTACTCTGATTAGATATATGTGGATTATGAAGAGGAGGGGTGTATGAGTTACACAATAGTGGTTGGGGTACATGATTGACTGAATATAGAGAGTGGCCGGCGATGTTAGCACGTGTGACTTCTGGTTGCATTGAGGAGGATGTTATTGGTAAAGATAGGAGTGTAGTGGCAGGGTGTAAGTGGTTAGCGGATTAGTTATCTGGGGCAAGAGTAACAGTTGAGAGAGTGTGAGGTGGAGCTTAGTCGAAGGATCTTCTGATCTCTCAGGGTATGCTTGATGATGTAGAATAGTCTGCTATGAACAGATATAAGAAGATTATGTATTAGATATGGTGACAGCTATCTTAATAATGTATGATGAGTATTGTATGTCAGTGTTATAAGTTGATGATATACATTGTATGTGCGAGATTAAGTAGTGTGGAGAGAGATGAATGCATTCGAAATTGACTTTGTGTTGTCAGTAGCGGGGTTGGCGTTGTGGGTCTTGAGACTCATGATTGAGTTTCCTATATATGACCGGGTGGATATATTATTACACCGCACGTTCAATTAGTCATAGCATAGGGTGTGAGTAGGTTGTGACAGTGGCATATTTGACAGGGATTTGGGGAGTTCTTGTGTAGTTACAATGCATCGTGAATTATAGGTTGGAAATACAGGTAGGAGATGGAGGTCTGGATTAGATTGAGGTATTGACATTGGGTTGTGGATAAGTCTATTAGTCTCTGGGACGAGACAGTTGGCGTACGACTAGTTGGAGTGGCGTTTGGACGCTTGTAGAGGGGCAGGGAGCACTCTTGTGTGTGATGGTTGATGATACTTTGGCCTGTGTGAGGTATTAGAGAGTTGTATATTCAGATTCATATGTATTGAGTACTCATAGATGGGAGAGAGATACTCGTTGGTATCATGGTTGGATGAGGCATGTAGCATGCGCGACACATCTTGAGCTAGATAGAGGATTTGGGGTATTGCTGGGGTGAGGGTGAGTGAGAGTGTGTACACAATGAGGGTGTGTAACAACTGGTAAGAGATACGTGCGTATCATTGATGAGATATCTCTATATCTACATATTAGTTGTCATTCTTCAGAGTGAGTGTGTATTGGGGTTATAAGATTGTATTTGCGGATATAGGTAGACAGCGAAGTTGAGGATTTAAGAATGGTAAATTTGTGGGTTAGATGATATATCAGTGTGTTGTGAGGTATAGATTGTATTGTAAATATTCTTATATTGTATATGTATGTATTAAGTGATGGATGGGATGGTATTTTAGGAATAATGGTGGAATTAATTATTAGTTTATTGTGGGGAGGGAGGATTTGGGTGTATGTAGACAGGTGTTTTGTGGATGAAAATGCTAAGGATTGGAGATGTGTTATACTTTAGGTTACTCAATGATTGTGTTAATTGTTTTAGAGCTCAATATGTGTATTGTGAAAATAATCCAGTGGTCACGCTAAAAACCTAACACAAAAGATTAGCACCATTTCATCAAAGATTCTTATGAAAGTAGTTAGATTTAATATCAACATTCACACGACCACAATGTTGCAGATCTTCTCACAAAGGCTTTTGACGTTAGTAGGTTTAACTTTCTGATTGCTAGCATTGGGTTACTTAATCTTTGAAGTATTGTTTGAGGGGAGGTTAATTAAGATTGGATGAAAGGGAATGTATCATTAAGAAAAAGTGGATGAAGATCAGGAATCCACTGATCCCCACACACATCCACAACAGTATCACTATCTAATCTTGTGAACCAATCACTTTCTAATCACAACCTTAACTCATAAAGACTCAAAAACCTAGGAAAGCCAAAAGGACTACTGAGATATCTCTAGTCTATGGACCTTATTCCCCTTGTAAATAATGAGAACTAGTCATTAAGGAGTGGAAGACAGAATTGAAAGGGCTACCACTACGCCTTCTAGCTTAGAAGCGAAGCATGAACAGTGGTAACATAAATAGGACCCATCCATGGCAACACTTAAAGAGTCTTTTCCTTTTCCCTCAAGAGCTGATTCAGGTAGTTGGACCCAAATGCCAAAATACCAATTATTAAAGTGGGGGGGGGTGTAGAGCCAAACTAGATTTGAGGTTGCATCTAAACAATCTAATGATCCACCTCTCTCAAGAGTTAACACACTTAGAAGTGGGAAGGACAATATGAAACTAAAGGAATTGATGGAATTTTGTACACAACTGTCTGAATTGGTAAGCTTAAAAGAATTGAGAGAAAACAAAAACAGATAGAGAGAAATTGTGAGCTCAAAAGAATAGAGAGTCTCAACACTAAGTTATCCATATATTCATTACAAATAACATGTGGTATCAGAGCTTGTTGAGAAACTTTGAATAAGAAAAACACTATATCTACACAAGATCTCATAATCAAAGAGAAGATGGAATCACAGTCAAAAACTACCCAAACAGTGTCTGCACTAAAACTTCCCATACTCAAAACAGGAGACTATGATCTATGGAGCATGGGAATGGAGCAATATCTTACTCACGTTGATTATGCTCTTTGGGAGATTATTGTGAATGGTGATGCACCTGCTATTGCATCAGCTAGTACTGAAGGTCCCATTCCTCCCAAAACTGCTGAACAAAAGCTAGCAAGAAAGAATGAATTGAAAGCAAAAAGCACTTTGTTTTTTGCCATTTCTAATGAGCACCTATTGAAGTTTCATGGAATCAAGGATGCAAAGACTCTATGGGAAGCTATCAAGACCAGGTTTGGAGGCAAAAAAGAATCAAAGAAAATGCAGAAAACCATTATGAAGCAGCAATATGAAAATTTTACTACATCAAGATCTGAAGGACTGGATAAAACCTATGATAGGTTTCAGAAACTCATCAGCCAATTGGAAATTCATGGTGAAGTTATCTCCCAGGAAGATGCAAATCTTAAGTTACTAAGAAGTCTACCATCATCTTAGAACAATATTGCCTTGATCATGCATAACAAAGCTGATCTAGATGGGCTGAGCATGGACGATTTGTACAACAACTTGAAGGTGTATGAAGCTGATATTAAAAGCCAATCAAGCTCAAGCTCAAACTCTCAGAATATGGATTTTGTATCTTCAGATGATACTAGCAGTACTAATAAAGCAGTTAATATTGCTCATGATGTTCCTGCTGCTAGCTCAAAGGGACGAGCTTCTTCCTCAACCTATGTTGATGATGTCATATTTTCCTTCTTTGTCAATCAATCTAATAGTCCACAGTTGGACAATGAAGATCTGGAGCAAATTGATACCGATGATCTTGAAGAGATGGATCTCAAATGGCATGTGGCCATGCTTACTATGAGGGTGAAAAGATTCTTAAAGAAGACAGGAAGGAATCTGAATTTCAATGGCAAAGAAACTGTTGGCTTTGATAAGATAAAGGTTGAATATTACAACTGCCACAGGAGAGGTCACTTTACTAGAGAATGCAGGGCATCAGGGAATCAGGGGAATAGAAATGAAGATGCTCCAAGAATGATTGTACCAGTGGAGACTCTTGCAAATGCCTTGGTTGTTCAAGATGGGATAGGTGGTTATGATTGGAGTTTTTAGGCTGAAGAAGGACCCATAGAATTTGCTCTAATAGCCCATTTGTCTTCAGGTTCATCTAGTTCATCAAGTTCAGACTCTGAGGTACATATTTGCTCTAAAGATTGCTTAAAATCATATGAAACTCTTCAAAAACAGTATGATCAACAACGTGATGCTCTTAAAAGATCTAATCTAGAAATTATAGGTTATCAATTAGGCTTAGAATCTCTAGAAGCTAGAATTGTTGTTCATCAAAAAAATGAAGTTGTTTATGAGGAAGACATTGCATTTTTGAAATATGATGTTAAGGTAAGAGATAATTCTATAACAGAGCTTAAAAATCAGTTAGCATAGGCTTTAAAAGAAAAAAAATGATTTATAACTAAAATTAGAAAAGTTTGAAACATCATCTATAAAGCTAACTAAACTAATAAACAGTCAAATAAGTGTTAATAACAAGTCTGGTGTTGGTTTTGACAGTCAAATGAATGAAAATGAATTGCATGATTGTCATCTTAAAAAAATGAAGTGTTTGAAAGTGCATCTGATAGTATTTTGAATTAGATTGAAGAGGAAAATAATCAAGTAAATGATAGGTTTAAGAAGGTTGAGGGATATCATGCAGTTCCCCCTCCCTACACTAGGAACTACATGCCCTCAAAACCTGATTTATCCTTTGCTGGATTAGATGATTCTGTCTACAAGACTAATATGAGTGAAACTATCTATAGTGTGCCTAGAATTGAATCAACTGCATCTAAGTCTAGTAAGGGTAGTTTGGAAGAACCTAAAGATGTTAGGCCTAGTGCTCCTATCATTGAAGAGTTGAAGTCTGATAGTGATGATGATTGTGTGATTGGACCTTCAATTGTACAGAATAAACCTAGTTATGCTAAAATCAATTTTGTTAAATTAGATGAAAATACTAGGAAATCTGTTATTAAACAACACACATATAGGCAAGCTGAAAACCTTAGGAAAAGTCAAAGTCCTATGGTTGATAAAAGAAATTGGAATGGAATAATGACTCAGAAACTAAGAAATGGTTTTGAGTTCAATAAGAAAGCTTGTTTTGTATGTGGAAGTCTTAACCATTTAATTAAGGACTATAACTTTTATGAGAATAAAATGGTTGGAAAATCTGTGTTGAATAATATGAGAAGGATTACTGGTCAAAGGGAAGTTAGACCAGTATGGAACAATGCTCAGAGGGTGAATCACCAAAATAAATTGACTCACCCACATCCTAAAAGAAATTTTGTTCCAACTGCAGTCTTAACAAAGTCTGGCAATGTACCAGTTAATACTGCTAAGCAAAGCTCCCCAAGAGCAGCAGTATCAAATAGTACTGCCAGATATGTTAATACTGTTGCATCTAGACCAACTGTGAATGGTGCAAAACCAAGTTCAAATGTTTTTCATAAGTCACATTCATCAGTTAAGAGGACTTTTTATCAAAGAACAGCACCTAAAAACAGTGATTTTAAAGAAAAAGTTAATACTGCTAAGGTAAACAATGTAACTACTGCTGGGACAAAAGCAGTAGTTAGTGTTGTTCAGGGACATGAGGCAAATGCTGTTAAGTCCTCAGCATGCTGGATTTGGAGACCAACAGGAAATGTTATTGACCATATCTCCAAAGACAGTGGATCATACATGCTTAAAAGATTTGACTATGTTGATCCACAAGGCAGACTCAAGTCAACCATGGCTTGGGTCCCCAAGAGAAACTAATTCTCTTATTTTGAGTGCAGGGTAATCCACAATATGCTTTACAGGATCAAGGGATTTTTGACAGTGGATGCTCTAGACATATGACTGGGAACAAGTTCTACCTCTCAGATTATCAAGATATTGATGGTGGATTTGTTGCATTTGGAGGAAGTTCTAAAGGAGGTAAAATAACTGGAAAAGGTAAAATTAGAACTGACAAATTAGACTTTGAAGATGTATACTTTGTAAAGGAACTTAAGTTTAACCTTTTCTCTGTCTCACAAATGTGTGACAAGAAAAACAGTGTTCTTTTCACTGAGACTGAATGTCTTGTTCTATCTCCTGATTTTAAGCTACTTGATGAAAGTCAAGTCTTGCTTAAAATTCCTAGACAGAACAACATGTACAGTTTTGATCTAAAGAATGTTGTTCCTTCAGGAGGTTTGACTTGTTTATTTGCAAAGGCTACAATAGATGAGTCTAATTTATGGCATAGGAGGCTTGGTCATATAAACTTTAAAACTATGAACAAACTTATGAGGGGAAACCTTGTTAGAGGTTTGACTTCAAAGATTTTTGAAAATGACCATACTTGTGTTGCTTGTCAGAAGGAAAGCAACACAAAGCCTCTTGTAAGACCAAGCTTGTGAGCTTTATCAGCCAGCCTTTACAAATGTTGCACATGGATTTGTTTGATCTAACATTTGTAAAGAGTTTAAATAAAAATATGTATTGCCTTGTTGTCACTGATGACTTTAGTAGGTTTAGTTGGGTTTTATTTTTAGCCTCTAAGGATGAGACTAGTGGAATCCTTAAAAAATTTATCACAGGCATAGAAAACCAAATAAATCATAGGGTTAAAATTATCAGATGTGACAATGGAACTGAGTTTAAAAATAGTGAAATGAATCAATTTTTTGAGATGAAAGGAATCAAGAGAGAATTTAGTATTGCTAGGACTCCACAACAAAATAGAGTAGCTGAAAGAAAAAATAGAACACTAATAGAGGCAGCTAGGACTATGCTAGCAGATTCATTATTACCTACTACATTTTGGGCTGAAGCAATTAATACTGCTTGTTATGTTCATAATAGAGTTTTAATAACAAAGCCTCATAGCAAGACATCTTATGAACTTTTAGTTGGTAAATCACCAAATTTAGACTTCATGAGACCTTTTGGGTGTCCTATTACTATCTAGAATACCTTAGATCATCTAGGCAAGTTTGAAGGGAAGGCTGATGAAGGGTTCTTGGTTAGATACTCTGTAAATAGTAAGGCGTTTAGGGTATTTAACTCTAGAACCAGGAAAGTTGAAGAGAACCTGCATATTAAATTTCTAGAAAATAAATCTAATGTTGCAGGAAGTGGTCCAGAATGGCTCTTTGATATTGATTCACTGACAAAATCTATGAATTATAAGCCAGTTACAGCATGAAATCAAACTAATGATGATGCAAGTATAGAGACTAATATTAATGCAGGGCAAGCTAGACAGGAGAAAGCATCTGATCATGAATACATACTGCTACCATTCATGCCTTCTGATTCACCACTCTCTTCAAGTAATCATAACTCAAAAGATAAGGATGTTGATGATGAACCAGGCAAAGGAGATAAAGGTCTTAATCATGAAAGGACTGATATCAGTACTCAAGATATTAATACTGTTGGGCCAAGTATTAATACTGCCAATATAAATATTAATATTGGTAGTCTAAATATTTATACTGTTAGTTCTAACGATCCAAGTATGCCATCTTTGGAAGAAACTGGCATATTTGATGGAGCATATGATGATGAAGATGTGGGTGTAGAGTCTAACCTTAACAATTTAGAGACAACCATAAATGTCAGTCCTATTCCCACAACCAAAATTCATAAAGATCATCCTAAAGACCAAATCATTGAAGACCTAAACTTATCAACTCAAACAAGGAGAATGATCACTTTTTCTAAAGAAAATGTTATGGTCAGCTACATTAGCAAGCAAAGAAGAACAAATCACAAAGATTATCAGAACTGCTTATTTGCCTGTTTACTCTCTCAACAAGAACCTAAAAAGGTGATTCAAGCTTTGACAAATTCAAGGTGGATAGAAGCAATGTAAGAGGAGCTTCTGCAATTTAAATTTCAAAAGTTTTGGACTCTGGTAGATCTTCCTAAAGGCAAGAGGGCAATTGGAACTAAGTGGGTGTATAGAAACAAGAAAGATGAGAGAGGAATTGTAGTTAGAAACAAAGCAAGACTGGTGGCACAAGGTTTTACCCAAGAAGAAGTAATTGATTATGATGAGATTTTGCTCCTGTTGCTAGGATAGCAGCAATCAGGTTATTTTTTGCCTATGCATCATTTATGGGGTTTATTGTGTACCAAATGGATGTGAAGAGTGCCTTTTTATATGATATCATTTCGTTCTAGTGATAGCAAGTCACCCGAATTGGGTAGGTTCGTTTCCCGAATTATCTATTAAATACATCGCACTCTCAACATAATAATTCCCAACTACATTATATGCAATTTGACAGTTCATGATAATGCTTAATGAGTTATCGCTACTTAGGCAAACATTAATCAATGCAAAATGTTTACTTGCTTCCAATTTGTAAAACAAAGGCATGTTTCCACCCCAGATAATGGGGAGTAAATCAGATAAATCTTAAAAGTGTGGGCTATGTACCACCTTGATTCAGATAATCCAAATATAGCGATAATAGCGTCACGTAAAAGATCGAAAGCAACCAAATTATCAATAGTCGTATAAGGACTGAGTACTTGAATATAATCTTATAGTTTTTACCTCATCGAACTATCTGTTTCGTGCTATCATAATTAGAGAGGTCCATGACATGACGTTCGAGGCGTAGACACTTTAAATCGAAATCCCACAACTCGTGTCGAAACGCCATCCGAAAGGCCTCATTATGAAACTCCCTAAGTAATATAGTCTTTGATAACCAACAAAACATTCAATATAGCCAATCAACCAACTAATATTTTTTTGGAAAATTTGTGTTTAATAAGTTAAAACGTTATAATTACCGTTTTTTAAAACTAGCATAACTTTTGCGTTTTAAGCCCATTCTCGCGTTACTTATGCCATCCTTTTCGTATTAAACGGTTATCGATATTTGACATTTCATAAAATTTCCCCCCTGATGAACAGTAACTTTTAAACTGTTCATAGACCAACGTGTGTTCTAAAAATTCCCTATTTGTCTCGTAAAACCCTAAACTCGTATTTTATTCGTTATATAGCTCCTTTTTTAGCGATTCATTCGAGTCGATCCGTAATTAAAAGTTATATCATATTTTGATGTTTAAAAATATGAGTTGCTGTAATGAACAGTACTTTTTATAAAAAATAAGTTTAGATAAAAGCATTTCTCGTCGTAAATCTAATTACGTATCTTTTTCTGTTATAACAATCGGTTTTCGAGTTTCTTTCATTTTGGAATCGTCATGAATTATTATTAGTATTTTATCTCACTACTGTATGAAAAACACGAAATACAACCCCTTTTTATTATCCAATGATGTATTGATTTATAAAAAGTTTGTTTTATTAACTTTATAAACCCTACTTTATAACTAAACATGTTTATATTTAAACAACATGTTGACATACTTTTACATCTATTTTTCCATGATATATATGACCATATGACATACGAAAAAGTGTGTAAACTCATATACAAATACGATAGAAAACTCTTTTTTAACATTTTCAAAAAGCATTAGTGGTGCTTTAGCCAATATATCATATAACAATAAAATAATGATAATTAAATAAAAAGTATAAGGAATTAGAAGACCTTGAGGGATGAATGATTAGATAAAATGAAATGCTGTAAACCGTTTTAGATTCTAAACCAAAGCTTGCACTTAAGAAAACCTTATTTCTTAAGAAAACCCAAATCCGGCTTTTCTTGATTATAACTGCAAAATTGGAATCAAGGTTGGAAACACCTTAGAATGACTAAACAATTTGCTAAGTAAAAGTGTAAGTAAATTTATTATGTGAAGGCATGTGTATTTATAGGAAGAGAATGAAGATATTTGTAGCAAGTTTGACCAAGAATTCAAAAGGGCGAGGGGGTTGACCATGGGATTCAAAGGGACAAGGGGAGGGTTTTAGGGGTTTAATGGTTTATGTCTTTATGTTCCCTAAATACGACATCATCCCATGGAAACAAGGATGGTGTTTCTCTAGTTTATTTTATATACTTTGTATGTTTACTTGCACATTTATAAAAGAAAAGTGTAAGTAAAGTTTTATATAAAAATGTAATGTGAAATTTTTATTTAAAAGGTATACTTGTAATGTCTTGGTTAATTTGTACATATACATTTATATAGGACATGTATATGTATGCTCCTATGCATAAAGTTTCATAAACTTTGATCGTTGTATAAAAATGCAGGTATTTGTTGAAGCGTAGAAATATTTTTGTGGTTCCGGGTATGCTTAAACGTACTTTATCGCGAAACAAATTTAACTTACGTAACCGATAAAATAAATGAACAATGACCATAATTATTCTCAAAATAATTATTTAATACTTTATTGATGCCAACGCTTAATTGATTGATGCCCGCTTACATTAAACGCTAATTTTTAGCTTACGCGATTTTCACTCAATACATGAAATTACAAGCAAACGCGTACAATAAAAAAAATACATTGCAGATTTATCGACGTCGTCAATGACTTAAAAACACAGGGTGTTATAGACTTCCCCCATTAAATGAGCCTGGTCCTCAAGGCTCACAATGCAGCACTTGACGACGGTGTGGTCTTGATGAAGAGGTGTGGGTATTTCTTCTTGAATTGGTCTTCACGTTCCCACGTGAACTCAGGACCTCTCTTGGAGTTCCATCGAACCTTGACTAATGGGATTCGGCTTCGCTTCAACCATTTAACTTCACGGCCCACTATTTCTAATGGTTCCTCAACAAAATGAAGCTTGTCATCAAGATGAAGTCCATCCAACGGAACGGCTAATGGTTCGTCGGCATGACACTTTTTCAGGTTGGACACATGGAATGTATTATGAACTCTGCTCAATTCTTCTGGAAGTTCAAGCTTGTAAGCAACCTCTCCAACCTTTTCTAACACCTTGAAAGGTCCAACATACCTAGGGTTTAACTTCCCCCGTTTGCCAAAACGTACGACCCCTTTCCAAGGCGAAACTTTAAGCATAACTTTATCCCCGACTTGGAATTCCATTGGTTTACGCTTCAAGTCAGCGTAACTCTTCTGTCGATCACGAGCGGCTTGCATCCTTTGCTTGATCTGGATGATTTTCTCAGTGGTCTCTTGAATTAGTTCTGGACCGAGTATTTGAGCTTCTCCAACTTCAGTCCAACAAACAGGTGAACGACACTTTCGACCATAAAGTGCTTCGAATGGTGCGGCCTTGATGCTAGCGTGATAGCTATTGTTATATGAGAACTCGACTAATGGCAAATGGTTAACCCAACCCTTTCCAAAGTCGATTGCACAAGCACGCAGCATATCCTCGAGAGTTTGAATGGTCCTCTCGCTTTGCCCGTCTGTTTGTGGATGGTACGCAGTACTCATATCCAAATTAGTACCCAAAGCGTTCTGAAGTGACCTCCAGAAATTGGATGCGAATCTCGGGTCACGATCGCAAATGATTGAGACGGGTATCCCATGCCTCGTGACCACCTCCTTTAGGTACAATCTTGCAAGTTTATCCAAAGGATCGGTCTCTCTCATTGGTGTGAAGATCGCAGACTTAGTGAGTCGGTCAACGATCACCCAAATTGTGTCATAGCCTTGAGACGTCTTAGGAAGCTTCGTGACAAAATCCATAGTGATGTTGTCCCACTTCCATTCGGGTATCTTGGGTTGTACCAACAATCCTGATGGCCTTTGATGTTCGGCCTTGACCTTAGCACAGGTCAAACACTTGTTAACATAAGTGGCTATGTCGGCTTTCATGTTGGGCCACCAATATAACTTCTTCATGTCTTGGTACATTTTGTCGGAACCCGGATGAATAGAGTATTTTGATTTATGGGCGTTGTCAACCAAACTGGAATATGGCATAACTTGAAATTCGTAATGGTCATAATGAGTTCTGAAGGCAGTCTTCGGAATGTCTTCTTCTCGAACCCTTAGTTGGTGATAACTTGACCTTAGGTCGATCTTCGAGTAGACACTCGACCCTTGAAGCTGATCAATTAAATCATCAATTCTGGGGAGTGGATAACGGTTCTTCACCGTCAGTTTGTTTAATTCCTGATAGTCAATGCACATCCGGAATGATCCATCCTTCTTCTTGACAAACAAGACCGGAGCTCCCCAGGATGAGGAACTGGGTCTTATAAAGCCTTTGTCGGACAGCTCTTTCGGTTGCTCCGATAACTCTTTCCTTTCGGAAGGCTCCAATCGATAAGGTGCTCGTGTTATAGATGCAACACCAGGTACCAAATCAATTTGAAACTCCACTTGTCGAGTCGGAGGAAGACCCGGCAAGTCCTCAGGAAATACTTCGGGAGAGTCTCGAACTAATGGTATGCCCTTAAGTCGCTTCTTCTCCGACTTGTCTTTAACCTCCTTTGCAGTGACATGTGCCAAAAAGATAGGAAATCCTTTTTGCATGTACTTCTGCATTTTCGTGCACGAAATGATATTTAATCGTGTCGCATTTCCCGGGTTACTTCCGTCACCATGTATGATTAAGGTTTCATTTCCCAGGGAATGTGGACAATCTTCTCGGCATACACAATGACCGCTTGGTATTTCGCCAACCAATCTATACTGATTATAGCATCGAAACTACCAAGTTCTACAGGCATTAAGTTGATGTTGAATGGGTGATTTAGTAAATTCTCTAATGGCGAGCAAATTCGATAGCGAAATTGTCTTAGGGCGACTAGTAATGTGTCTTGGCTTCTCAGCTTAGGATTTGGTGTAAGATGATGCCCACTTTATAGTAAGACAGAGTGAAGGTCTGCTTAATTGATAGGGTTACTAATTTGATTTCTAAAAGTAAACGCGTTCTATGAATACGCACACAAAACATGATATAAGTAGAAAATTTGTTTTCTTAACAATAGGTTTTTAGAGTGACTACTCTCAGCACGGCATGGTACCTTCCTGAATTATACATAGTTGATCAGGCCATGTATAATTGAGGACTAACGATGCATTGCTCATTTTCGTCAAAATAGCGCTATAATTTCATGATATTCGTGAGAGTAGTTTGTAAGAGTAATTAAGGAACCTAAGTTAATACTGACGAAATTCTCATAATACGATAATTGGATAGATAATTCGAAATCATTCGTACAACTGAAATTTTTAGGGAAATACAACGAGAACTCCTAAGGAGATAAAGTCTAAGATAGTTTCAACTTAGGAATTGCTAGGAAGAGCGAGACAACTTTCTCTTTAAGCTTTGATCTCATCTTTAATGTTGTGAGGGTCTTGATCGGTTTCCCCTTCTCTTAGGGTATGCACCACTCCATGTGCTCTAGTACCTCCAATTTGGTTTTTATGACTTTGGGTTTTTTTTTTTTTTTTTTGTATCTTTCGTTCTGGGCAATCCCGCTGAAGTGCCCTTGATTCCCACATCATTAAGCAATTAACCCACTTCTGACTTGTCTTCATACTCTTTGGTTGTTCATTTGTAGGTCTCCACAGTTACTGACCAGATGCCCCAGCTATTGTTGCACCGTGGCCATTTGGTGAGGAGGAGAACATGGAGACCATCAATGATGATATTTGTCAATTTAGGACACAATGGCTTGGACCCGCCGTAATGTTTCTTCTCCCTGTGCCCTGCAGCATAAGCTTTGCCAGTAATTTGCCTCTTGTTTGGCTGTTCTTGGTTCTGATTGTTCTTAGAAGTGTTATTCAACTTCCTCTTGTTCTCAGCCTGACATTCAGCAAGAGTTCTAATCTTTTTGTCCACACATTTCTGAAACTTCACTATTGACTCCAGCATGAATACAAAGTTGTTTAAGCTGGAGATTATATGTTATTTGTGTATTCACATTTTGTTGATGAGAAAATGGTTAGAAATTCATATGTTGACATAGAGAAATATCCTTTTAAGCCAAGAGATGATTTCCAAGATGTTGAAGAAGAAATTAGAGGTTTATCATGAGAGTTCATAGGCGATTGAACTTCTAAGGTTTATAAGATCTCAAGTGCAGAAGTGAAAGAAATGTTTGAAAGAATCATCAGCAGAGGAAGAAGACTAGAAGATTTTATTCAGAAGAAACTTGATGATTTGAAGGACAATCACAAGTTTAGGGGAGGATTGTTAGGAATAAATCTTCACAAGACTTAATACTACCAACAGTACTAATGAAGTTAGTACTGTCCCCCCAATTACAAACTTAGTACTTGCCAGTGTTAAATTAATATTGCTAGTAAAAAGAGTTAGTACTGCTGAATGGTCAAAGCTGCTGATAGCTGAAGATTAAGGAGCATGGAGATTATATTCAGGATGTTTATTTTGAATGTAACTGATCCTAAAAGATAATTGTTTATCTTTGTAAAGGACATCCTTGTGTTCTAAAAATGGAGATCCTATTTTAGAATAGTGATACACTTTTCAAGTGATAGAAATACTTAGAGAGAAAATTTGTAATAGCTTCAAGGTTTGTAACCCCAGTACTTCAAGAGTACTCGTATTATTCTAATAATATTGAAGCAGTGTGTTTAGTGTTCATTGTTTGTTTTGGTTATTACTGTTCCATTAATAAACATCTCTAGAGTATCAAAGTGTAGATTCCGCATACACTTTGGTATACATACAAAGTCTCAATCTTTGTTATTTTGGATTCTTCCAAGGTAACAAACTCTTTACTACGTAAAGAATCGATCAAGGCGTGGGATCAACAAAATTCTTCTTATACATGGTCTGTAAGTACTAAGTACTAGAGTGAATTCTGGTAGTCTATAAGTTTAATTTCTGTAGTCTACTAGGTTAAATTCCTGGTAGCTAATGTTTAAGTCTGGTAGGCGAATGTTTAAGTCTGGTAGGCCCTAATGTTAAGTCTGTAGATGACCACGTATGGTGTGGTGAGCGGAAAATTATGATTTTTCTTATTTAAATATTACCTTAAGATTTTTTACGGCGCATACTTCTAACATATTTTACTTTTGGATAATTATTGCACTTTCTTTAATAAAATATCTTTCTTTACTCTAAAGAAACTTCGTTTACATACGGACGGTCCAAATACAGAAACCTTGTTATTAATCAATAAAAATTCAATTCCCTCTCTCTACCAGCACTTAGTAATTCACTCGAATCAAACCCAGGATTAGAATTTAAATTCTTACAATTTTTTTCATCAACAAGTCCATATGGCCAATCTAAAGTACTTTGACAAGCCATAAACATGGTCGCTCTCCCGAAGAAAACCAAATGAAAGTGTTGGTTTCACTGAGGTAAGTAAGATTCCTTCTTAAAGGTCATCTCTCTTGGTATGCCTTAACTCATAATCCCACTATCTATGATTCCCTAGTCAAACAGTTCTGGCAGACTGCTACAGTCAGAACACTTGCTAATGGGACTCAACATTAATCACATCCTATAGACTCTATAAATACTATTACTGAGGCATTTGTCATAAGTAAACTTCAATTGGCAGATGCAACAGGAATACATAATTTATCTGATGCTAAAATATATGCTGGATTAGCCACATTAGGGTATGTTACTATGGGCAAATTAACTTTTTGGAAAAAGAATATTACACCCCAATGGAAATTTCTAATCCATCATATTTTACACTACTTAAGCCCTAAGTCTGGTGGATGGGATCAATTTGGTAGTACTATTGCTACTGCATTAATCTATCTATCTAGCAATAGGGTTTATAATTTTCTAAAATGATTTTTGATGGGATGTTTTCATAACAATAGAGAGTAATACAAATTTTTTAATTATCCAAGTTTTACAAATTATTTGGATATTACAACTAAAAATAAAGGAAGGTATTTAGCCCCCACTTTGACCAAAAAGATTTTTGCAAACATGAAAATAGGTTATGCAGGGGATTTTGTACCATTGTTGCCTGCTATGTTGGCAGGTGCAACTATGGATCCAGGTGAAGGATCAGCACAACCAGCTGAACCCCATCACATACCTATTGATCTACTACCATCCACATCCCTACCACCTCATTCACCTCATCAATCACTACCTCATTTACCTCATCAATCACCACCTCATTCACCTCATCAATCAACACCTCATTCACCATATCAATCACCACCTTATTCACCACCTCATTACTCACCACCTAGGTCCTATGAAGCATCTCTCCCTGAAGGTAATCAACAAGAAAGTGCTGAGGATATAAATGCAACTTATAGAATGATGGATATTATACCTAATTGTTGTAACCAAAATAGAAACTTTAGAGACAGAGCTGCAACAAACAAAGACAACTTATGGAAGTCATTCTCACCTTGGTTAAAAGGGTAAAGATTCCGGAAAAGGCATTAAAAGAAAGACACAGAAGGTAGTAATATCTGAATCAGATGGGGTGAAGACCGAGAGGTATCAGGGAGGATAATTCAAGATATTGATGAATGAACCACTAGTTTCTTTGGTAAGAGAATCCCTTCCATGAAAATGAAAAGAGAGAGCAATAGATTTTGTTACACCTACAAAAGCTTTAGGGGAGCTCAGGAAGAAGATTATGATCCCTACAATCTTGTGAGCCATCCAAAACATTGTCAAAGGTTCTTCTTAGGGTGTTTAGCAAGGTAAAATCAACTGATAAGGGCAAGAGATATAGGAGGAGAGCAAGGTCAGTGGCTAAGAATATTAATACTGGATTGGATGATGAAGAAGAGATTAATACTAGTAGAGAAGAAATTAATATTGGTATTAAAGAGGTTAGTAATGGTAGTACTAAAGTTGATTCTGGTACTACTAGTAAAAGGGGTCAAAGGGAAGGAAAAGGCCTAATGTTTGGAAGAGGATATCCAGGCTACTCACAAAACTAAAGAACAAATAAGACAAGAGGAAGCTGGATTGGAAGAGGCTATAAAATTGCAAGCTCAAATGGATGAAGAAGTTGCAAAGCAGATTCATTTAGATGAAATGGTAGCCAAAAGAATGGCAGAAGAGGAAGCATTATCAAAACAACAAAAGAAAAGAAAAGCTCAAGTTCAATTTGAAGCTCAATATTATACTGAAGAAGATTGGGATGCTATTAGAGCTAAGCTAGAAGCAAATGCAGAGTTGACAAAAGATGTGTTGGGAAAGGATTTGCCTGAACAAGACTTTGCAAAAAGAATGTAATATGTGAAACAAAGAAAGAAACACTTTGTATAGGGAAAGAGCTAAGTGCAAAGAGAAAGAAACCCATGGACTCACACAGTTAGATCTACATGTCAAACTATCTAAAGAATCAAGGAACTTGGAAGCTTTCTTAGTTAAAGAAGTTGAGTTTTGAAGAGATTAAAGAAGAGTTTGATAAGTTAGTTCAGCAGATTGACACTTTTGTTCCTATGGATTTTGAAGCTACAAAGGCAAAATTGAAAAGATATGGAGAAAGCTTC
Source organism: Tanacetum coccineum (assembly GCA_026074375.1). NCBI lineage: Eukaryota > Viridiplantae > Streptophyta > Magnoliopsida > Asterales > Asteraceae > Tanacetum > Tanacetum coccineum. The sequence continues at coordinate 65,794 of BQNB010018367.1, forward strand.
AGACAAAAACTTCAAAGAAAACAAAAGATGAGAGTGATAAATATGTGATCCGAGGCTATAGGAGAAAAAGTTGTTGAGTAAAGTTACGTAAGATCTATTAAAAAGAGACGATGTAAAAGCGAGCGATGAATGCCAACGCGTGCAGCGTGAAACGTGAGAAATAGCGATTTGGACAAGTGAGAATGGCACAACGGACATATTCGCTGGAGGACGTGTGATAAGCAGACGTGTGAGGGAGCAGGTTGGAGCTCTAGCACATGGAATTAATACCAGGCTCGTGCGCATATATTGGTGCTCCGCATCGAGAAGGCGAGAGAGCTTCCTAGAGTGTGTGTACAGGTATTGAAAGATATTTCGATCTGAATGTCCACTTACAAGACAGTCAGCAATAATTCGAGTAACCTTAAGATGGATCTGAGCCTAACAGGTTGTCACATCTACTTGAGACACTCACATATGACTCTAACACACATTTAGGAGTGCTATACTTTGAAGGGCGGAGTGATGTCTAGATGAGTAATACAACTGTCGCTTCACATACTCACAGACAGGCTATTACAATGCAGTGAGCTCTACACAATAGCGTTACAATTAGACTGGACATATCGATCTATTTAGTGAGATCACGAGAAATATCCTTTACTCACGCAAGTGAGTGAGTCTATATCGTTAGCTTAGTGAGTGTTCGGGTGAGATGGTGAGCAGTATAGCGCCAGATATGTGGGATGGATCTCTATGAGTCAGGATAGTGCGATCCTCCTCTGCTTAGTGTGCTGTAGCACACACATGCTAATTTGGAGCAATACCACTTCAACAGAAATGAAGTTAGGGCAGAGATTAAAAGATACTATGCCTACTTGGCATACATTGCTAAACATTTGGAGCATCTACTATATATAGGTTAGCAGATAGGAAATATCCTTTGCAAAAGATCTTGCCAAGTGATCTAAAGATAAGCTCTTGATGGAACATATGGGATGAAGTTTGTTATAAAACTCCTATAAAGATGATTGAGAGCAAGGCTGGGATTAGAAAGTATGATCTCTCAGTAGGCAGTGAGCATGTTTTTTTTTTTGGAAACTATGGACTATAATGGAAGTGAGAAGGTTTTGTTCTGGAGAAGATGTCATTGCTTGAATGGTTCGCTAATAAATATAGACAGTTTGGTTGTACACTTGAGTTTGTGAGTAATAAGTTGCAAGAGGGATCTCAGTTTTGTAGAGGGTTTGGTGGAATTGGGGGTATACTTAGTTATCAGTTGGAAATTCGCTCATTTGATGAGCTTTCTGATGATGAACTGTATGGTAATTCTGAATAGCAATCAATTATCATCTACTTGCCGGTGAAGGGAATTGAGGAAAAAGGCTTGCACCGGGCTTGGGTTCTCGGATGTGCTGATGTTGTTCCTGTGTTGTTCTCAGTTTGTTGAAGTGGTGTTGAGGTATACATTTAAACTTATTTTATCTTCATAATCATAATAAATTTTGTTATGTCGAATTCTGTAGAAATTAAGGGTGGCATGGGTTTTGGATGGTAACGAATGAGTCAATTGAGTCAAATCATAAGTTTTAGCTAAAAGGTGAATAGGTCAAACGGGTTGAAATTCGTCGACAGTTTTTTTAATGTATGCAATCTCCTAAATCGTTTTTATTCAAATTTTGTTAGGAATTTTGTATAACAGACTTAATTCTGTTAGTGTATTATAGTTAGTTCTGCTAGTTACATAGTTAGTACTGGTAGAAGGATTATCATAGTTAGTACTGGTAGTGTTAAATAGTTAATACTGCTTATGTAATAGTTAAGTCTGCTTATGCAGAAATTAGTTAAAGTTAAAGATATGCATGAGATATCTTAGGAAAGGATATGCATTATCTTTATACGCGTTTTGTAAAGCCCATTAGGGTTTCCTTAGTCTATAAAAGGAACCCTAGGCATGTTTAGTAGATATAGTTCTACACAAGATCATAGAGATCGAATAGTAATCATAGTTTGTAATCTGTAACCTAGGCAGATTCAAAGTTTAATATAAAAGTTCTTTTGTAGTATTCATTATTGTTCTTCTTAGCATTATTGATTAGATTCCGCATAATCAATAGTGTTCACTCAGTGTTTCAATATTGTTGCTTTAGAAGTATCTAAAGGAGCAAACTCTTTGCAAGCTGAAGGTTTAGATCTATTCAGTAAAACGATCCAACAAGTGGTATTAGAGCCTGTGTGGAAACTCTGATTAAGAAGAACTCAACTGTAAGATGGCAGAACAAGACATTTATCCACCCATAATCACTGCAATGAAGATCCCTATCATCATGAAGGGAGAGTACGATATATGGAGCATGAGAATGCTCCAATATATTTGTCATACAGACCATAATCTATGGGATGTTATTGTCAATGGAGATTTAGAAGAAAAGCCTACACCAACAACTGGAGAAACTTTTGCTCCTCCTGCTCCTAAGACTGCCAAACAACTGGCTGCAAGAAGGAATCAGGAAAGAGTTAAAAGCATCTTGCTTTTAGCAATACCTGATGAATACCTCCTCAAGTTTCACAATATTGCTGATGCTAAATCACTCTGGGAGGCAATCAAATCGAGATTTAGTGGTAAT
>BQNB010018368.1:0-68399 GCA_026074375.1 Tanacetum coccineum
CACCCCGACTGCTGGAAACTAGATAATCCAAGTCTTAATCATATTCCTTTTGTGCTCAAGCAAGTCATCAATCGATAGATTGGGTTTGAAGAAAATAAGTAGAAAGTATAAGGAAGTCTCGATGATGAATTAAGTAGACGCCTTTGGGAAACCCACTTCAATCTCAAATAAGGGATACCAAATCAACTATGTGATCACTTGTCACCGTAATCCGAATCCTTAGTCGTTTTTCATTTTAGTGAATCTTATAATGATCGTTTTAGGATTAAGTGTTGTGTTTTGCTTTGGTGTTTGTATTAAACATATTTCGCAGAAGTTTTGAGAAATTTTGGCAGGGTTTTTGTTCAAAAAATGTCACAAACCACAGAACTTTTGAACCCCTGTAAACATAAACCGCAAGAAATGTGTGCGTTACACAAACCGCAAGAAATGTGTAAATGACACAAACAACAGACACATTCCGCATACACATTCCTCAAACTACACATTTAGCAGACTACACATTTCTCAGAGTGCACATTTCTCAGAGTGCACATTTCTCAGACTACACATTTCTTAAAGTGCACATTTCTCAGAATGCACATTTCTCAGACTACCCATTTCTCACAGTGCACAAACCCTGTACGTCACAATTCACAGAATGCATAAAAGCTATAGTGCACAAATCGCAGAATGCATAAAATTTAGGCAAAGTTTTGTTTCCTAATTTTGTAACAAATCGTAGAGTACACAAAAGTTAGGCAGAGTTTTGTTTCCTTATTTTGTAACAAATCACAGAACTCACAAAACCTGTATGTCACAAATCGTAGAATGCACATTTCTCAGACTTCATGTCACATTTCACAAACTTCATGTCACATTTCTCAGACTTCATGTCACATTCTACAAGACTCATCTTTGTTGCACATTTTGCAAACTTCAACTTAAAACCCAGAATGAAACCAGTGAATTCTTTGGATCCAAAAACGTTGTTTGATTCTTGAATAAGCTTCTAATAAGCACAAGGGTTATGAAAGTACAAGTTGATGATCGAAAAAACAAAACTAATAAAAATTGAAGTAAGCTTATTTTGTCAGGTGTGAAGGAGTCAATCCAAATAAGCTTTAAAATCAATTTGGTGTTGTTATAATCTATGAAGAGCATGTAACAATAAGCTAGAAACTATAGAAGGAATAAAGCTTCAAGCTTATGCTTATAAATAAGCCATGAAACACCCTAATAAGCAACAACACAAACACAAATTCCTCCAGGCTCTGATGCCACTTGTAACAATAAGAAATCACTAACAAATAAATGATCCAGAGGTCAGGGAGGATTTAATAAATAGAAAGTCATATTATTGATAATGAGAGAAAAGGGAAGATATGTGTGTGATGGGAGGAGAGAAACACACACACATACCTTATGATCCATGGAAATACAGAGGGGGTATTTATAGCCCTTGTGTCTTCTAACTATACTAACTTGACGTTACTAGTCCTTATTCGACACGACTGTAATAAACAAATGTAATTCCATATTAGTCAACATATTTTAAGACTAACAAACCTAACATGTTTAATAAATGGGTCAGGGGGGATTTTTTTTTTTTTTTGGTCGACCTCAAACCGACCTTGAATCTATTTGACTAAACCTCTACCTGTTTATTTTTGATCCGGTTTAGGTTGGGTTTCGTGTCAGGTCAAATAACTTTGCCACCTCCTAAATTAAATGGCTTGTGGTTGGCATGACCCAAAATGCACTGTGTTAGTAATATTTTATTAGAATATTAATTTTTTAAGTTAGCAGTTTATCAACTTGTGTGTGTATGCAATTGGTGAATGTAATTAATTTTGAATTGATAGTAGTAGTATTTAGTAGGTTAAAATGTTACGCGACTTGTAAATCCCCCCATAAATACCATTTAATTGCTCTAGCCTTGTATTGAAGTATGACTTGACCCCAAATCAACTGTGTGTATGCAATGGGTTAACATAGTTAAATTTTGATAATTTCTAGTATGTTTGGGTTAGGTTTTAGACTTGATATTTAGTGTAAGCACATTGACATATTAAATGCATTTGTTTAAGTTCACTTAGTGCATTTGTTTAGGTAATTTTTGCAATGTTTGGGTTAGGTTTTAGACTTGATGTTTGGGTTACGTTTTAGACTTGATATTTAGTGAATGACAACAAACTTAACCAGATAAGTTTTGCTTGAGTTTTGTGTCAACTATAACATGTCTGAAATATGGTGGCAAGTATAACATGTCTAAACCTCCCATGAAATATGTTGGTAACCAAGCAAGACTTAAATGGACTGTTTTCTAAATTGGGCATTATAAATCCTTATTGTACTTGCTTATATTTTCACCCACATTGGGACATGGTAGTCTTTAATGATATTTTCTTTGTTCTTTAAATTGGTAACTTCCCTTTCTATTTAACGAGATGGTGGTCTTGTAGTTTATCCCCCCCCCCCCCCCCCCCCCCCCCCCCCCCACCCCCCCCCCCCCCCCCCCCCCCCCCCCCCCCCCCCCCCCCCCCATACCACAAACAACTAACTTTCTAAATATTTTAAAAAAAAACAAAAAAAAAAAAAAACCCCCCCCCCCCCCCCACTGGTTTTATAACAAAAGACTTATCCATTTCTAAGCACTTGTAACAAAAATGGCTAATCTTTTTTAACTTTCCACCATTGCAAAGAGCAATGTACTGAAGACTGTGGTTAGCCTATTTAAAAGTATGAGTTCATAAAGACTTTGTCCTTGCTAATAATGATGAACATAGTGCTGAGACGCTTGGTTTACAGTGTCTAGAGAGGAGGCTACTGATTGGAGAGCTTAGAAACTGTGTTGGTAGTATAGTTGCTTTTGAGAGTGCTAAGATGTTGAGGGAAATCAATGAGACTGGTCTCGCCAAAGCAAGGGTTTTTATGACTGCCATAAGTCAGCTCACCAAATTCAAGGTACTCAAAAAGATTTTCCTTTTGGTTCAGAATTGCGCGGTGTCTAAGTTATATTGTTTGTTGCTAGCTATGGTGGTTATGTGCTCTACTTTATAAGCTTTTTGTACAGGCTTGTGTGTTTAAGTTTCCTGTCTTATGTTACGTCGATGTTGTTGTTTAATGTAGTGTATGAATCGACATGTGCGATTCTTAATGTTGTCTTTTGTAATAATTAATCGTTGTTATGTCAGCCCATGTATGTTCATTCCATGTATGAATCAATTCTTATGAATGGTAAATGTTATGTTTAATAGGAATACCTTTGTTATGCATTATGTATTTTTTATTTATAGTATCTGATTTGATATCATATTCTTTGATGGATTTATATGAAGCCAAAGTTATTATAGAAGTAAATTAAAGTACTTTAGTTAATCAAGAAAGATTGGATGATAAACGGAGCAAGGTTGTTTACAGGACAAACTGTTTTGCAAATGGTTAGATTTTTGCATATTTTGATATATAGAGCACATATGATGATTACATGCTAGAAAACAATGTCTGGGTAATAATCTCTCCATTATGATATTGCTCGTTAACTTAGTATGTCAATAGACGTTGTCTTACATTTTTTGTCGACTAAGGAGTTTTCTCTTATCAACAGGCGGAGGTATTTTTGGTTTGGAGCAGGTTAGTTTAAGTGAATATAGTAATAGGTGAGATGGAATTTAGTGATAGGGTGTTTCGCATAGGATAGTTTAACCATAACAGCTTAGATTTACTTGTGTTTATTGCGATTGAGCTAGTACTTTAGCAAATATGTGACAATTGAGTTATTCGCGTTTGTATTTTGTTATGCCTAGAGGTTATCTTTATGGGGTTTGTTGGTTAACGAAAGTGATGACCACACTTTTAAGGCTGGTTGATAGTTAAGATTATGGATGCACTTTCCATAAGGTGAGCATACATGGACTGCATTTGTAGCTGAAATTCATGATCAATGTAGTACTATCTTAAACCATCAAAAAGTGAGCTACCCTTGAGGGATCTGCATAAAATTGCGCAACTATGTTCCTACATATACACTGTCTGGTTTGTTTGGGCATTCAAGGTTAGATATTTAGTCATTTGTGTCCTATATAACTTAAGATTATGTTTTAAAAATTTCATATTTGATCACTGAATTGAAGGTTTGGATTTTGGAGTCCTTTGAAGGAGCAATCGTTGGTGGAATAAAGTGGCGGAATCAATACCAAGAGGTGTAGGATGGTCTGTAAATAAGGGCTATTTTAAAAGATACGGATCTATTCCAGCCGCTTTTTTGCTATAGGTATATCAACATTTCTACATTTCTTAAACCATGACAATCTTTAAACATATATACGTAATTGTTAAAAATTTACTGATATTACATTTGTGGGTGCTGCATGGAATCAGAATGCACATTTTTTGATCTTAGGAACTCTACTTTTAACCGTGTACAATGCTAAAATGCCGATGAGACAGAAGATCGTACCATTGTATTTTATTTCAAGTATATGTCCAAGGACTCCTATCAGAAAAATGTTGTTTTTACTATGCGGTATCTACAAAAGGTGCTCTTGTAACTTTGTATCCAATTTCTAGGACTCGTGTCTATTCTCTATTTAGTACCTCTATTTTAAGGTGCATGTCAGTAGCTCTTTGTACCGTGCTATCGCGGTAGTCAACTTTTTAGTTACTTTCAGCTCCTCAATAGTTTTTACATTTGTTTCTTGGATATTACTGTTTTCTTTTTGGATGATCTATAGCGTAATATCTGATAACTTATCAGAGAGATTATATCCAGCAAAACTGCTGCTACTAAAGTGCGGCAAACGACAGGGCGTTCCGGCACGGCAATCTTACTCGTAGCACTAAAGTAAATACCTTAGAGATAGTATGACATTAATTCTTTTCGCTATTATTAGATACGTATCTAAGAACTTAATTTTAAACATTCTTACTAAGAATCTTAAACTCTCAGGGTTTTCATTATCAAGAGACTTAGACGAGTATATCAGCGACAAGATGATACAAAAATCAACTAGGATTCCTTCATAGGATCCTAGTTCGACTGACCTACCTCATAAGGGAGGGACAGAAGCCACTAAGCACCATTTTAGGTACATTGTCATGTATTGCCATCTGCATTTTGCCTTATCCAATTTAAAAAAACTACACACTGCTGTCACAAAACACAAGAAAACCTTTTTCATTCTCCCTGTTTCTTTGACCTGGACGCACACCCTTATACCCAAATAGTAACCATTCATTTTTCTCACTTTTGTTTAGAAGAAACATGAAGGCTTTAAAACACAATCCCCCAGGGTTGATTTCTATTATGTCGTGGGTTATATAAAGAATACAATGTTTGGGTTATTTGGATTAAGCTCTAATCCCTCTCAAAACTAGCTACTTTGTAAGTCTCTAAATTTTACTAATCTTTGTACTTTTAGTAGTCTAATGATGCATAAACACTAGTTGTACAATTAGTTTTCTAAAATCAAAAGCTAAAAATTTACAAAGTGATCTATAAGGGTGCGTTTGGTTAGATAATAAAGAGGAAAGATAGGGGAAAACAAGGAAAATGTCACTTTAAGGTTGTGGTTGTATTGATAAAATAACATATTTCCGTAATAGAGTTTATAGCTTATTTGGCTTATTAATAAGCACACGAGTGCTTAATTTAGCTTATCATGGGCTTGAGATGGTTCGACCTAAACTTCAAGCCCAACCGTGGCATGGATTGGGGCCCACGTGGGCTTGGCTTATTTTGTAACTTATTTTCGTGGCTCATTTCGAGAACTAAAAGTACTTTGTAGCTTTTCGACTTATTTACAAGCTTGTATAACTTATTTTTGGTGCGTTTATAAGACTTGCACGAATCATCCTAACAGCACAAGCACCCAAACCGTGCTTAGGCTTGGGCTCGTGAGCCTCAACTTATTTTTGTGGCTTTTGGTTTAGCTTATTTCAATACTAAAAGTACTAAGTATTTATGAGTATTTTTATAACTTTATTGACTTTCGAAGATTGGGCTCTTATTTGTAGGTTTGTTAAAAGCTAACAGATAGGATTTTTGGACTAACATTATGGCCTGAGACCCATAGCAGATAAAATTAACTAAACTTAAACATTTTAAAACGGATGAATTATACTTATATAAGTTTAGGGTAGTTAGAATAGCCAGTTTGGAAATATGATATTTTCGATAATTTACATCACGTAACGTAGGATGTTTGACATTTTGTCAGTCAATTAATATCGTATTTGGGATAAAGTGTTTGAAATTAAGGTTTAAGACCTTGGAAAGCAGTTTTATGAAGTGTCAAACGGTTTCAATGTTGAAATCTTTACGACAAATAATTGTATACTTGGTAGGAAATTATTTTTAATTTTCTAAAACTTTACATCTTCTTAAAGTACAACACAAAAAGACGAAATAATAAATATTTTTATTTTAATAGACCGACTAAAAGACAAAAAAATTTAATGATTTATCGCTAATTATAAAAAACCCCTTATTAGTCTGTTTTAGCATATTTAAAACGTGTAACTTTCCTATAGTTTTATACATCTGTAGACAACCTAGACAATTTGGAATTACTAGTAAATTGCCAGAAAATATTTGTAATTCTATATTGTCTGTGTATATTTATGTCTTTATTTACATCTAGGCTTACATAGTTTCTTAGCTAATTAGTATAAGTATATAATCCAGATGTGTATATACGTCAACGTTCTTCTTCGAGTTTACTTGCACAACACCACACACCAAATATTACTAAAAACAGTAATACAAATTTGTTTTCGATTCTTATGCATTCAATTTGGAAAGTTATACTTTGTTAAAAGCATATATTCTGAGTCGGGACAATTAAAATTCTTTACTATGTTCGAGACTGGGCACCGTTTGTACGCTGGTTGTTTGACCATTTCTTATTATCAGCTACTATTCATCCTTAGTTTAAGGTGACAGCGTAGCACTCATTTTCAAACTAATTTTCCTTGCGGGGAAAATGATTACTCAAAAATCTTTTCAAACTGTTTACTTCTGCGTGATAACTAATCTATGCTTTTGTGACAATTGCTATGTGCCTATAATTGGTGTGTGAATGAGTTGCTATATGTTCTTGAATGTTATGGTAGGTAATAGCTAAGGAACTATTTTGCCAGACTATGTATCTCCAGTGGTGCGAGGCGATATGTGTGAATGAGGTCTTTAAGCGCTTGGAACACAACTGTTTAATTGGATCGGTATGGACTTGATTGCGTGTTGATATTCAGTGACTACTATGATTGCTATTGGATTGCTATATTATAAGCTTGTACGTCCGCTTCTTATGATTGGCACTATTGTCTTTATTATTTTTTTTTTTTTTTTACCCAAATTTGGATAACAACTGGGTTTATACTGCTAAACCTACGAGCTCACCAGACTTTATGATGACCTATTTACTGGAGTATCATTTTCAGGTGAAGCGAATGCTCATTGAGGTCAGGATAGGATGCCTTAGCAGACCTAAGAGAATCCCGTGAGGATCATTTCTTGAAGGACTCATTTTAGAACTTTGATTTTCAGTCTTGTATTTTGATTAACTCTAGACTTGTATTATTCCATGTGTGGGAGCTTGGCTTGTAATCATTTAGACTATGTGTTGTGATTCGACAAGTCATGACACAAGTATCCACTTGTGTTTGGAGGACATCGTGACACCTTTATTGGTATGCATTTTAGTTTTCTCTATAGTTTGACACCATGTGTTATGACGATCATTCTCCGTCATTCGCCTCGTGTTCTTGCCTTAGACCGAGGTGTGGAGATTTGTATCAGAGCCTAGGTTATAGAGAACTAGGTGGTTTGGGCCTATGTTTGATAGGATCTAATTTGCGGTTTCGCTTATACTTGCTTTGCGCATATTATCGTCTATGTCTTAAATAAGTCAAATCACTTGGCCTGTGTAGATGCTTGAGACCTATCGGAGTAAATGAACTTGGGTTAATGGGATGGCTATATGGTTCTAATTACGGTGGCCACGTATTTTAGAAGTTCACTACACGACCACACGCGGACTTGGTGATCATGCTTACTCAAAGTGGTGTTGACTATCGCATAAGTGCCGTGATAATTCGTCAACAAATAGTATATTATGCTTGTTGTATATTTCAAAATATCACCCTACTAACTAGATGTTACATATATGAATCCCTCGTGGTTTAGGATAATTGGCTCTAACAAGTACAAACGCATGCAATGCTGGTCGACACACTCTGTTATAAACACAGGCTCGGAAGGACGGTGGTCAGACTGGTAGAGGAGGTGGTATGAAGCTGGAGAGGAAAACAGGCAGAGTTGGCGGACCAACATTGTGTTCAAGGTGGCGAATCCGTATAACTACCGTTTTTGGTAACGGAGCGAATGGAGGCGTTGATGAAGTGTAACTTTATATAAACTATCAATTGTTCTCAGCAATTGAAGACATACTTCCTACTTATCGGTCTCCCGAAGTAGGTGATCACGTTAGCAACCAAGGAGATCGGTAGTCAAAATTGTCAACGTCGCTGAATGTCATAGAATCCATGAGGATGATAGGAATGTCAACATGGGTAATGGTAGGAATGGGTGTTCATACAAGGACTTTGTGGCATGCAAGCCAAAGGAATTTGATGGTAAGCGTGGCGTGGTAGCTTACATCTGCTGGGTTGAGAAAATGTGGAAGGCGGATTAACAAGATTTCAGTGTTGTGGAGACAACCCGTAAGGTCAAGCACTCTGCTAGTTCGCTAACACGGTAAAGCACTAACATGGTGAACTTCAGAGTCAGGATAAAGGTTGTGAGAGCACGTAGTGGGTCATGAACCTCAGGAAGATTTAAGTACAATTGGTTGAAAAGGATGACGTACTACCCAAGCAACGAAATGAGAGGTTTGGAAACGGGTTCGAGGAATCAGCCATTATGAGTTAGAATCTGGTGATTTTGACTATTCATGACCGATTCCATAGCTTGCATAGGTTGGTCACTCTCTTGGTTTACCTTAAGACCAAAAGATTGATAAGATACATTACTAGGCCTTGCTCCACAAATCTGTGATATGGTGTTAGCAGCAACTAAGCCGCAGCTTACCATTCATGGAGTGGTTTATTCTAAAAGCTTGAGTTGTTAACCGATGATGCAGTTAGGAATGGATCATTGAAGAGGATTGGTGAGAGAAGAGGAGACGGTGAAGAGTCGAGTAAGGAAGGGAATGTCAAGGATGACGATAAGTGAGCTAGGCAAGTGGGAAAGTGAATTATGTCACACATGATTAACTCCTACCCTGAGGTCAGGAAGAGTACACAGGTTTGGAACCCAAATGTACAAACTGCATTTCAATGATACTTCGAGACGCCTTGTCAGTGCAGTTTATTAACAGTGCACAACTACACTGCATTTGGGGCATTTTGCAGGATTACATGGCGGTGCAGCGGTTAGGACGGTGATTACCATATGAATGCTACAGAATATTGTACAGTAGCTCGTGGGGCGTGTTATGAGCGTAATGGCATAATCATAATCAAGTCAACATTGCCTTAGGGTGTGTAACCGTGCCTAGGAGACAAGGAAGGAATCATCCAATTAAGCTTATGGCAATTGAGGGGGAGGCCAGGGTCGTGGGGTAACAATGGTCAACCCGACCACTGTGGGAGAGAATTCGTGCAGAATGGTGAGCAGATATGTGATAGCTCGCCAAGAACTGAAACATTGTGAGGGTACGTTGATCTCTATTAAACAACCACTATGCTACATTGCTATTTGATTCTGGTGCCGATTAAGGTTTGGTTAGACCCACTATCTTTGTGCCTTTTGTTAGAAATAGAGCCAATAGTCTATGTGTTCAATTATGAAATTGTGAAATAGCTAGCGGGCAGTAATAGATAGAGGTCTAATAGAGGTTATACAGGTGATCGACGTAAGTTAGTTGAATAGAATGGACATTACTTTAACATGAGCTTAATACTGTTTGGAGTACGGAAGCTTCGATGTAATCATGGATTGGATCTAGTTGTCTAGACTAGGCGAAAATCGTATGCTGTATGATTAATAGTGGGTAGTTCAAATTCCATTACACGTGGTGAGATGTTAGGGTGTATAGAGAACGGACTAAAAAGAGAGGTAAAACGTCTTATGAGTTCGAAAGTTAGAGGGAGCGAAACTGAAAAGACATCGCCATTGTTGAAACTTCTCCAAGGTATTCCCTGACGACCTATCAGGACTACCTCTCTTACCCGAGAAGTAAGCTTTGTATCTACCTAATCCATAGAGCATGTCGTACGTGAAGTCTCCTATCGCTTGGCTCCCCTGAAATGGGAGGTATAATACTATACCACCACAATTTACAAACTACAACATTTAAACCTATTTTACATATAACTCATCTCCATTTTTATCACCTTTAAATAAATACACTCCTAATTCCTTACAACAAACTCAATTCATACTAACTTCCACAATATCTTATAACATCCACCTCCATCCCCACCATCCCCATCACCCCCACACACTCCACCAGTCTTCCCAAAACTCCCCCACACCCCTTCATCCCACTAAACCACATCACTCCCTACTTACCTTCCTTACAACTCCAACTATATATAGACCTTGTATTCCCAACAAACCCCATACCCTCTAATATCCTCTCACAACGTTAGCAATTACGATTTTCCCGTATCAAGCCCTAAATTTTACACTCATAACTAAATCACCTAAATTTGTGTAATACATTTACTATTATTACACTATCATGACCTCAACAGACCATACTCATGACAAATTTTTTATGATATCATCTATACATTATTAATCAACTCCATACTAAGTTAATATCATTAAAATTCATCTAGGTTTAAATGATGACCCCTGCTCAAGAGGAGAAATTGGCCACGCAAAGTTTTCAAATTGAATTTGGTATCGAGAGTGAGTTCCTTGGGCATGTGCGTCAATAGATGATTGGCATTTAAGTAGATCCTATCAAGATTAAAGTTGTGTAAGTGAATTTGGGAAGCGCCCTAAGTCACTCCAGGCATGAAGTTTCCGGTCATTGTCTTAGGTATAGTCAATTCTAGGATCATCTACTAGCGAGTTTCATCATGAGAGCTTTCGCTAAGATTGCCATAATCAGGCTTATCATCGAGCATACACATTAAGCACATACCCACAAGCGAGTATGTTTGAGGTCGATGAACAAGAAGAGTGGCGACTTTCAAACCTTGAAGGATGAAGTTTGTGTAATGTACTTGTGATCTAGCACTCCTTCCGCTCTGACAGAAGACTCTCTTCGCTCACTTACTGTGATGCGTTAGATGCTAAGGCATGGGGTGTGTGTTGATGCAAAGGGGCAAAGTGATGGCTTATGTCACTATGACAGTGTGATGATTCTACGGAAGAAGTTTACATGCCACACACCAATAGATCTGTCGAACTAGGTGCGAGTTCAGGGTATTTGCTGTCTCACCAAGAGTCATGGAAGATCTACTATCTTGTGACTGAGAAGTTTACAGTGTGTTTTGCGTTATATATACATGGGACAACCAATTGTACTCCGTGCAATTCTTGTCAATGCACGAAAGATCTGATTTTGGCTTGCGTAATCAATTGAGTTCGCCAGTTTAGAGCTATTCAATCGAGCTATTGACTGCGAATTCGCTACGACATCCCATTGTGTTAAGTGCGAAGTAGTGTCTGATGCACTATAGTAGGAAGGATTGAGAATCAAGTACCTATGGAGAGTTCGAGCTATGAAGCTGAGGACTATTCAATGTCGAGTGATCAAGGGCTAAGTTACTAGCGGCTCAGAATGTAAGGCATCTTGAGTATCGTCAAAACTAATTGCACTCTAGAAGCATAGAAATCGCGGAAGGGGGGGATCGGTGATGTGGGCCCACAATCGAAGGAAGATGGGTGCGGGTGGATGTGTGCTAGCACGAACAGATGAAGCGTAAGAGATGATGGACTGGCATATATATTACATGGATCCGAATATGGTTCCTTTGACGGGTTGTGTCAGGACACTGATAAGGATGAAGTGCACATGTAGTCAAGGTACTTTTGTACTTCCAGGAGCATATAAGACTACTGTACTGTGTGCGCTTAGATGACATGTACTGCGTGTGTCTAAGAGCATCGATAAGAAGGCATATAGTTTGTTTTGTTAGCAAAGAGAGCTTGAGTTTGTTGCAGGTTAAAGATGAACATCAAGAGGCCATTCCGGGCCGCATACTTTGCATACAATCCTTAGATCACTTGAGTGGATAATAGGAGGAGAATAGCCATGGTTATCTTTATAACAAAATTACCAAGGACCAGAATTATGTGGTGGCATGATATCAATACTTGGTACTAGTATTGTCGGTAGATTAACTAAGTATGCTACGAATTTCCTATCACATTTGTGAGGACTTTTAAGATGGATAGGTATCTAGGCTCTTCCTTATTGAAATCATGGCAAGGAATGGTGTGCCAATATTGATTAAGTGATCGGACCGCGATTGTCGCTTTACGTACGATTCTAGAAATTGAAGCAAGAGCAGTATGGGAACACGTTGTTTGACACTAATATGATTACCATCCCTACAGAGCATGATGGGCTAATGCGAGTCATATCCATTCAGACAAGGAAGAATTGCCTATGAGGAGCAATGCTAGTGCATCGACATTCAAAGGAGTAGAGGATGTGTCCATCTTACCATGTGGTTGAATTCTCTTACAACAATCAGCTATCATTCTAGTGTGAGACGTGTGACCATTCAATGTCTCTAAAGGAGGAAGTGTGTGAGCGCTCACCCTTGTTCTTTAAGTTGGCAGAGTGGTTCAGAGTTGTTAAGGCTCCAATTGATTGGCACCTGCTGATCGTGCAAGATAACAGTAATGTAGCAAGGAAGTATCTACTTCGATCAAGGATCAGTTAGTAAGCTGCACTCGATACAGCTATGTGTTATGTGTGTGAACGTAAGTAGTGGAAACCTTTGGAATTCAATGTAGGTGATCATGTCCTGCTCAAAGTGGATAGCCTTCAGATAACTCGGATAGTAGTACGTTTGGTGATCAGCAAAGGCATAGGTAAGCAATGTCGAGGTTATGTCTGGTATCCCTTTGAAGATTATTATCTCATTTCGATCGGAATCGGATGCTCAGGTCGTTCTCACACTAATTGTACTGACTAAGATCCTACATCAATGAACTAAAGGAGTGTTCACGACACGTTCCACGTGTCAAACCTCAAGAAATGTTTGGCAGACCCAACCCTACATGTACCTTTAGAGGAAATCCAAGTTGATGCTAGGTTGAACTTCATGGAAGAGCCTGTGGAAATCCTAGAGCGTGTTACTAGACGAGTACATGTGCATCACAACGGGATTTTATAGCGGAAAATAATTGTCGTGATAAAAAAATATTTATGGGTTATAAACGAAAAATAATAAAAGTTTAAGGATTTGGGGATTAAACATAATGTTTTGAAACCCGGTTCGACCCAGCCCGTTCAACTGGTTGAGCCATTTCCGGTCGAAAAACGAGTCAATTTAAACCGGTTTTTAAATTTTTGAAACCCGGTTTGGCCCGGTGGAAGACCGGGTAGACTTAGTGGTCGAACCGGTTAAACCGGTAACCCAGTGACTCGACCGGGTCAATTAGAGACCCGGTTTCAAAGACATTGATTATAGTTTCCATAATTATAACCTTTGCGGATTTTCCAGTCTTATGATGTTCTATTTAATTCTCTGTTTTATTGACTTTTGCCGTCTCTGTCAGAGCAGTTACCGTATTGGCGGTAGTCAATTTATAAATTATTTAATCAATAGTTTATTTATTTCTTGAATTATCTCTTTTTGGATGATTGTATCTATATTTGATAGCTTACTGGGAAAATTATCCCGCAAACAGCTTAAAACGGCAAACAACGCATTCCGGCACAACAATCTTACTGGCTACACTAAAGTAAAACATTAAAACTATGACATTAATTCTTTTGATATTTTAATACTACTAAACTTTATTTTTAACACTTACTAAGAAACTTAAACTCTTAGGATTTTGTTATTCACGATCTAGACGCTACATATCCCGACAAGATGATAAAAAATTCAACTAGGATTCCTCCTAGGATCCTAGTTCAACCGACCACCCCAAAGGGAGACAACAAGGCACCATTTTAGGTACCTTGTCCATGCATGCATCTCATTTTAGCCTTATCCCATTTAAAAACACACACATCATTAAACAAAAGAAAAATCCTCTTCCTCCTCCCTTTTTCTCTTGATCGGACGCACACACACCGACATAAACCATTCATTTTTCACTTTTGTTCAAGAACATAAAGGCTTAAACACCTCCGGGTTGATTCTTTTAGTCGTGGGATTATAAAAACAACGTTTGGGTTATTTGGATTAAGCTCTAATCTCCTATTTAAACCCTACTTTTGTAAGTCTCTAAATTTTACTAATCTTTGTACTTTTAGTAGTCTAATGATGCATAAACACTAGTTGTACAATTAGTTTTCTAAAATCAAAAGCTAAAAATTTACAAAATGATCTATATGGGTGTGTTTGGTTTGAATAAAAAGAAAAGGGAAAACAAGGAAAATGTCACTTTAAGGTTGTGGTTGTGTTGGTGAAATAACATATTTTTTTAATAGAGCGTATAGCTTATTTGGCTTATTAATAAGCACACGAGTGCTTAATATAGCTTAGCATGGGCTTGAGATGGCTCAACCCAAAGTCCAAGCCCAACCGTGGCATGGATTGGTCTCGGCTTATTTTGTAACTTATTTTCGTGGCTTATTTCGAGAACTAAAAGTACTTTGTAGCTTATCGACTTATTTATAAGCTTGTATAACTTATTTTGGGCTTATAGGGTCACGACCCAACAAGCCAAGCCCAACCGCGGCTTAGGCTTGGGCTCGTAAGCCTCGGCTTATTTTTGTGGCTTTTCGTTCTAGCTTATTTTAAATACTAAAGGTATTTATCTACTTATTTTATAACTTATCGATTTCATTTCGGGCTTAATATATTTTTGGAAGTGTTGTTTGGGCTTTCACATACCGCAAACCAACTAAGGCCCAATTGGCTTTGGTTTATTTTTGGGACTTTTCGCCCGGCTTATTTTTGACGTATTCATAATACCTATTTTAGTCAAAAAGTGTCGACTTAAGAGGTTAAAATAGCTAGTTGTGGTCATTGGGCGGGATAGTCCAAAACGAGCCCATTAAGCTCGCAGCTTATGGCTTATTTGGCTACATGGATTATCTTGTTGACTTACAACATTACTTATTTGACTTTGATATTTTGGCTTATTGATATTATTGGACTTTCAATATTGGGCCTATTTTGGACAAAAAAAACTAAAGATAAGGATTTTGGACTAATATGGGGCCTTAAGGCCCAATAAGCAAAAAACTAATCATCTTAAACGTTTAAAACGGATTTTGAAACGATTTATACTTGTATATATATAAGGATAGTTAAAATAGACGTTTCGGAAAAATGTGTTTTGATAAAACGTCACGAAAACGTAGATTTTGGCATTTTGTCGGAAATTGATTTATTTGGGGGAATGTGTTGAAAAAATAAGGTTTAAGACCGTGGAAATCGTTTTATAAACGAATGGTTCATGCCGAAATTTTATAAAAATATTATACTTAAAAATATTTTTACTAAAAGTTATTTTCTTAAAGATCCGACAAAAGACGAAATAATAAAATATTATTATTTTAATAATCAACTAAAAGACCAAACTATATTTTATAATTTTATAAATTATAAAATTACTATTAATTGTTTAGCGTATTTAAAACGTGTCATTTCTTATAGTTTATACATCTAATCTAGATAACTTGGAATTTACCTAGTAAATTGTCGTAATATATATTTCTAATTACTTATTTGCTATTTACTTAATTCTAATTTACTCTACTTACCTATTTCCTTTAATAGTATAAGTATATAATACCTAAGGTATATACTTCGTCGTACTTTCTACGTGTTAATTTTGTCAACACCACACAACAATAATACTAAAACAGCTAATACAACGTAGTTTTTTAAAACCCTGATGCATCATCTTTAAAATGCACATCTAAACATATTTTCTGATTAGTAGGTCAAATTTCTAGGTTGTGACTGGAAGGACGCCTTTATACGCTGGTGTTTGACATCTTTTTATCAACTACTATTCACCCTTGTTAAGGATATACCCATAATGTGAGCTTGGGGGGGGGAGCGAGTTATACGGAACAGAAGTTTGGCTTTCTGTTGGAATTGGAGCGGGATGTTCTCGTAGCCCTATTTAATCTTTTTCCTGGTGGGGAAATTATAATCAAATCTATTTCAAACTGTTTTACTCCTATGCTAAAACTAATTCTATGCTTTTGGACAATGCTATGTACCTATAATTGCGTATGTGAAGGCTGTTGTATATGTCATGCATGCTATTGGGTACATAACTAAGAACTATTAAGCCGACCTGTGTAGCTCCAGCTCGTAGGCGATAGGTTCAGATGACTATAAGCGCTACTTGATTGCTATGATATTCTATAAATACTATGATTGCTATTGGATTGCTATGTATACTGCTTGCACTCCGCTCTTATATTGCACTATTGTCCTACTCAAATTCTAGCACACCAACTGGGTTTATACTCTAAACCTACGAGCTCACCAACTTTATGTTGACCTTTTCGAGTATCATTTTAGGGATGCGATGATCATGAGGTCAGGATAGGATGGATACCTTAGGACGACCTAGAGAATCCGAGAGGATAGTTCTTGAAAAGACTGCATTTTAGAACTTTGTTTTCAATTATGTATTTTGGATCATTTCTAGACTTGTATTACCCTATGTGTGAGAGCTTGGCTTATAATACTTTAGACTATGTGTTGTGAATCGACAGGTCACGACACAAGTATCCACTTGTAATCGGAGGACGTCGTGACACTTTCATTGGTATGCATTTTCGTTTTATTCTAGTGACACCCATG
Source organism: Tanacetum coccineum (assembly GCA_026074375.1). Classification (NCBI taxonomy): domain Eukaryota; kingdom Viridiplantae; phylum Streptophyta; class Magnoliopsida; order Asterales; family Asteraceae; genus Tanacetum; species Tanacetum coccineum. The sequence continues at coordinate 16,957 of BQNB010018368.1, forward strand.
TATGTTTTATGATGTTCAATCCCAATAGTCACGCTTGTGTTTTCTATAGCTTGACGGGGTGTGTGATAGATTGGTATCAGACCAAATATTATAGAGATCTAGTGAGGTATTGGCCTAGATATAACCTAGGACTTTCATATAGCTTTTGGCTAATAGGATCTACGTTTGCGGTTTCCGCTTATACTTACTTTTTTGCGCGTAATTATGTCTATCATCTATTGTCTTAAGAATAAGTCAAATCCTGGACTGTGTATGTATGATACTGGGTTTAATTGGGAAAGGATTGGGCATTTATAAAATATGGTGGACCACGTAATTTTAGATATACACACCAGTGTACTTTAGGTGATCCTGCTCCACTAAAAACTGGTATTGACAACTAGGGTTAGCGATTCGATTAATCAGTATATTAGGACTGCTATATATCGAACCATTCCCCTTGGGCCTAATGTTACCCTATATCCCTCCCATCGTGTCAGTAGATTAATGCTCCAACGGAGGGGGGGGGGTGGGGTTGGTGTGGGGATTGCAAAAATTTTTTTTTTTTTTCTCTTTTTTTTATTTTTGTTTTGTTTTTTTTTTTTTTATATTAGATTTAAAAAACTTATGACAACACGCAATGCTGGTTGACGCACCGCTGCAACACGAGGTGGAAGGATGGGTGGACAGGCTGGTAGAGGAGGCTAGAGGTCTAGAGAACAAGCGTGCAGAGTTGGTCGACGAATTGGCGATTAAGGTGGCCGAGGAGGTGGCCAAGGTAACAGAGCGAGTGGAGGCGTTGACCAAGTCCTTGACTTTCCTACTGTTATCACTCAACAACTGCAAGACATACTCCCTACTATCGTCGCCCAAGTAGGTGATCACGTTAGCAACCAAGGGAACATCGGAAGTCAAAACGACAACGCCGCTGATGACAGCATCCATGAGGATGATAGGAATGTCAATGTACGGAACCGGTAAGGAATGGGTATTCATTACAAGGGACTTTGTGGAATGTAAGCGAATGAATTTGATTGTAAGGGTATGTTTGCGCAGTGTCTGGTTACAATCTGCTAGGTTGAGAAAATGGAAGCAGTACAAGATATCAAGGGTTGTGGAGACAACCAGAAGGTCAAGTACTCTGCTGGTTCGTTGACTAGTAGAGCATTGACATGGTGGAACTCCGAGGTCAAGACTAGAGGTCGGGCAGCCGCAGTGGGATGGACTGGAAGTTTCTTGGCATTGATGAAAGAAGAGTACTGCCCAAGCAACAAAACATAAAGGTTGGAAACGAAGTTCTGGAACCACGTCATGGTTGGAGCAGGTCATTCAACATACACTAACTAATTCCATGAGCTTGCTACGTTAGTCCCTCACTTGGCTACCCTTGAGACCAAAAGGATTGAAAGGTACATCTACGTCCTTGCTCCACAGATTCGGGTTGGTGCAGCTACTGAAGCCATCTATGGGAAAATTTCAGAGTGCTTATATTATTGGCTAGAGTGTTAATCGATGAGGCAGTTAGGAATGGATCATTGAAGAGGACTGGTGAGAGAAGAGGAGACGGTGGAGAGTCGAGTAAGGAAGGGAATGTCAAGGGTGACAATAAGAGAGCTAGGGCTGGGAAAGTGTTTGCCATAATTATCAACCCTATGAGGAAAGAGTACGTGGGTTTGGCACCCAAATGTACAAACTGTAATTTCCACTATAACCCCGAGACGCCTTGTTCTGCATGCACGAACTGCAACCGCTTAGGGAATTTTGCCAGGGATTGCAGGGTGGGGCCTAAGAAGGTGAACCTACTGAATTCCAAAAACCCAACAGCAGCTCGTGGGGTGTGTTATGAGTGTGGTGGCACTGATCACTACAAGTCAGCATGCCCTAGGTTGAACCGAGCACCAGGACAAGGAGGGAATCATCCAAATCAAGATATGGCTATTGATGGAGGTCAGGGTTATGGGAACAATGGCAATCCGACACGTAGGAGAGCATTTGTAATGGGAGCAGAAGAAGCTCGCCAAGACCCGAACATTGTGAATGGGTTAGTTCTCTTTTAAACAACACATATGTTGCAATGTTATTTGATTATGGTGCCAATTATAGCTTTGTTTACACTACTTTCGTGCCTCTGTTAGACATAGAGCCCAGTAGTCTAGGTATTAGTTATGAAAATGAAATAGCTAGTGGACAACTAGTAGAGATCAATAAGGTTATACATGATTGTAACTTGGAAATAAATGGACATACCTTTGACATAGACCTAATACCATTTGGATATGAAAGCTTCGATGTAATCATAGGAATGGACTGGTTGTCTAGACATAGAGCCAAAATCATTTGCCGTAAGAGGGGCTCTTTAGTTCGAAATTCCCTTACCCCACATACGAGAGGCTTAAGGTAAGATATAGAGAAACGGCCAGAGAAGAGAAGGTGTAATGCCTTTTGAGGCAAAAGCAAATGAGCCTTACTCGCTCAAGACTCTCTCGCCAATTGTTGCGAGCGCTTACTACTCTGAGGTCTATTCTTTGACGAACCGTCTAGGATTACTCCATCCTTCTTGAGATAAGTTGAGTTTCAGTATCGACCTAGTCCTTAGAGCAATAGAGGTTGTGAAGTAATCGCCTTGGCACCTACTGACTGGAAGCGATGTTGTCGAAAACAACTCAATGAACTCCAAAGACAAGGGTTTCATTCGGTCAAGTTCATCCGCCATATCTGCGGCGTGGTAAGGGTGGCACACGATATTGTTCGTTCATGTAATCAAGGACTGGTTCATTTCTGGATGTGTACTCGATATAGGAGAGTTTGAAAAAACTAGAACCATAAAGAAACCGTTATCACCATCTCTAGAATAACGGACACTATAGACCCAACTGCTCCAAGGATCACGATACTTCTCCATAGGTTACTCTTCAGTCTGTAAATATCAGAGAGAGTGCACGAAGATGACCATTCCAAGATTTTCTTAGATTTAGGATCTTGATTATGGACATTTCGAGTTCACGAGTATGACCTTTGTGTCTGATGTTGGCACCGTAGCTGTAATTCAATGGAATTTTAATGATCCGGAGTACACGCTAGAGCATTAACTAGAAACAATTTGTTATCAGTGTTCTCATACAGATTGACATCGCGCGCTGTTCTACTACCATACAATAGACTGTGCATTTGAGTTGCGACATCTACCTCAGGTTAATCTTAGTACCTGTTTAAGAAAGAGAAACTGTAGGCAATTAGTGTTGTCAATGTCGTGTGAATTTCGGTTGACTAGAAGAGTATTAGTTCTCTGGGCATGTGGTCGAATCAATGATGGACAATTCATGTTAGATCCTAGCAAGATTGAGATGCTAAATGTGCTTATAGAGATTTAGAGGAAGGTTAGCATACCTAAGTGTCAATCCACAAATAGTCTTTAAGTCTTGGCTATAGCTGTAGGGCAGGATTTTTCCGATGATTTGATGACATCAATAGTGAAATCTCTTTGTTATAGCATCATTTTATCCCAGTGTATTATTTAACGCATTTTGTCTGAATATTGCAGAAGAATTGGTACTTAATTCGCATTTCTATTTGAGTTTTGCCGAGTTATGTATGGAGTTCTTTGTAATGATTAGCTGTAAAAGGACACGCCTTTCTGGTAGCTAAAACAGAAGTAATCTGAAGATATAGTGTGATGCTGACAGTGTCCTATTACGCCGTATCGCATCAAGGAGTTTGAGATCTAACGGTGTATATTTGCCTGCAGCTTTATCAGAGAACAGGAAGAATTAAGTAATATACGGCTGGATGCACCAGGGAGAACCATATTCGTCAGTATATAAAAAGATTTGTAGAATAAGAATAGTCTGGATGATATTATTGTTCGTAGAGAGAGATCTATACTCAGAAGGATAACCCTCATATCGCACGCTCATTCGCCTTCAACCTCTATATAGAGAGTTTTGTCCACCATAATTTCCAGGCACTGTAAATGTTGATGACCTAAAATAGTAAAGTTTTAGGTAGTGACTTGATCATATTTTCATATCCGCCTTTAACCACATAAAGTCAATTTTCAGAAGACTAGAAGAGCAGGAAAAGGTCAAACAGTAAGCTATTTAATTCCTAGAGGAATATGACACCTTGTGTAAGATCTCACCTATACTTTTGTAATGCTGTTTGATTGTTTGGTGATCAGTCCAATTTACATCGGTAGTTTTCCTTGGTGAAGATATTATTATTGTTTGTAATTTACAGATGTTTAAGGCTAATACACCTTGGTATAAGCCCTTAAGGTCTTCCATGACGATTTAAGATGTGGTTTCGGTTTTGTTTATAGTCGATTGCTTAATTTATCATTTAGTGATTGCTTGTTTTATGTTTGTCAATCATACTTGTTTACGTATCTATGTATGGGCAAGGCGCTCCTTTATAATCTCGCAAGACGTGGGATATAGTTGATAGCCCTGGTACCAAGTTAGCTTAGGAGAGATGTCAGGATTGGCTCTCACATATAGTGGATTTAATATAATCTGAACAATAGGAACACAATTAATGCCCTATCTTTACCATTGGTTTAGGTGAAACGAATTTGGAGCTAGCACGTGACCTCGAGAGAGATAGATATAATAACATATGATTTTACTTCAATAAAGAGCTTCAAACAGTGGAATATACTAGAAGCATAAATTGATTAAGCCAGAGTAAGTGAGTAAAGTATCATGAGTTAGGGTTTAATTAAGACTCCTAAGATAGATTATTAATCAGCAAATAGGGCTCAAATACCGCTCTCATAGGATATTTGTTTGAATTTTATGCTTCTATGCGAAATGCGTTATAATTGTGACAGAATTATATGTGTCTAGGTTTTAAAAAGAAGTACCGCCTAAATCTTGGAATGATATGCCGCCTTGATATAAGCACTCATTGCTCTAAATAAACAAACCAACGTTTTAATTAAATTAATCATGGTTAATACAATTTTCGCTTCATCTTGTTCGAATCTGCTTTTTATTGCAGTAGTGTCTATTAGTTGTCTTAAGATTGATCTTAGGTTTCCACAAAATACTCCTCGTGCCTAGTCTCTTCAATTACTGAAAACTCCCTACTTGATCCGTTAGAATAGTTTAGCCTAGGTTTTTAACATAGTATTAGAACTTAACGATAGTTAAATTTCTACTTATTTAGTAAACTAAAGTATATTAATAGGTTTATAGTATTAAACGCTCTCTCCGCTTTTAGTGAATCGACACCTCTTTAGATATTACCAACGACAGTTACATATCTCGATTCGGGCGCGAACTGCACTACCCATTAAAGGTGTTTGTTTTAAGGTAAGAGTTCGGGCAAAATGTAAATGTAAAATTCGCGCGCTCTAGAAGCTTAAAATGCTCGTCTACTCATGCATACAAAGGGACACATCAGGTTTTAGGCACCGAGGTGGTGCCGGGCCGACGTGCAGTTTCGCGCGCGCGCTCTCGCCTGTTATTGTTTATTTAATATTTTGGTTTTTAACCTTAGATTAAAACCCCTAGAATTAGTGTAATTTAGATTAGTGTAAAATTCTGTATATTTGTTTTTTATTGTTTGTTTGTTTTGTTTGTGTATTTGTTTTGTTTGATTTATTGTTTTCAAAACATTGTTCTGGTCGATAATCTGATACGGCATATTCAAAAGAGATATTAAAATACGTGCGTATCAAATAGAGAGCATTCTTAACCAACATCTTAAAATCTCTATTTCACCCGATAGATACGGCTGTGTGTGTGTAAAAAATAGGAATTAGGGGTATCGAACACCTGAATATAACACCAGAAACCAAAAAAAAATTCTTCATATTCGAATTCGGAGTTTAACTTTCTATAAATTTAAAAAAATATTAATTTTAAGTTTTAAAACTACCACGTTTTATACTAAAATTGATCTAAAAAAATATAACATAGACTAAAATCGCTTGCTACAGTGACGTGAAATGTTTCATTAAGGGGGCTAGATAGAGATTTTAGTATGGGATGAGAGAAAAAATGACCAAGTGAAAAATGAAATGGCTTAAAGAATGAATATGTTCGCAAGGAAGAGAATATAAATTGACGCATTAAAAAATAACATGAACAGATAATTGAAATAGAGAAGTAAGACAAAACTTGTATGACTAAATATTTTTTTTAATTCTTTTTGAATACACGCCACTAGCCATCTCTAATCACGTAACAAGCATTACTTGAATGCTACGTCAAATTGTCTACTGATCATATGAAGAGAATAAAAAATACGTGTAAACATTTTAAGAGAAAATGAAAGCTACCACTAGCATGGGCAAAGTATAATCGAGAGATTAGGCAGAAGAAACATAGAGAAATGAAAACTTAAAATAAATACATACACTTAATAATTGAAAAAGGAAGTAGAGAAAAGAATGAAACCGGAATAATGTGAGACCCACATTTAAAACGTAAGCCACCCGATCGTATTTGAGGCTAAAACAAATAGATTGTCAAAAGTTCGGTGTTTGCTAGAATAAGGCTTTGAAAGCTCCGAGCCGTTTGGAGTTGAGCCCAGGGTGACCTCAAATACTCAAAATGAAAAACAGAAGACTTATGGAGGAGAGTTAATAATAACCTTTATAGACGCAATTCAATTAATGTGTTCTTGAAGAAAATCAATCTCAATGACAAGCCTTAATTTCGTTTATATAAACGAAACGAAATTTAGAGGCATACTACTAGGAAGTATATGAAACAAGAGTTAATTCCATCTAGGTGGGCGGCGCCAACTCAAGATGCTAAGAGCCGTAGAGATAGCATAAGACTGTGTATAAGACATAGTGTTAGTTAGAAGCGACGCGAGTAGATAATGTTTGGTAGCAAGTGTTACCAATGCTAATTCAAACAAGTGCTATGAGTTTTAATCAACAAATTAATGCCTTCCTTTGTCTAAACTTTGATCAAGAAGAAGAAGGAGAAGATGAAAGGAGTATGGAATGGTGTGCGCAACGCTCTGATATACTGCGTCAAACCAGTCGTGACGTGCAGACAGTCTTCTTAGTTTGATGTATTATGAGTGTATAGTAAATATTAGTCTCTTCACACTATCGCGTTTGTAATCCAAGCATACGTCTAAACGCTATGCACCTACAGATCGTCTCTCAATCCGTTAAACTACCCACCACAGCTTCTATAAAGCTAATCACACTCCCCTCCCTCCTCCCCCCCCCACCCCCCCACCCCACCCCCCACCCCACGCCCCCCACCCCCCGTCATCATCAGCTCTACTAAACAGAAATAAGCACCACTGATTTCGTATCCTGATAACTACACTTGTATAAGGCCACTGCTCATTTCTAACAAATTCTAACGAGATCTTAATCAATAAGCACTAAACATCAATATATAACAACTTAGTTCCAAAACCGCATAGTTACTAAAATATGCACTCTCATTTTCGAGTATTGTAGCCTATCTTTGAAATTGTGCCTTACTTTAAAAATACTGAAAATGAATCGAATGAGCTTTAATGCTTATAGTAGTCATTTAATAAAGATTTTAATGGCTTTTGAAAATAATAAGACGAGTAAATAAGCATGAAATTTTAGCTTATAGGATAAGCACACGAAAAGAAAAAATTATCCGAGAGATTAAGCACCAAATAAGCAAAACGAGATCTTCAATAAGCATCCAACAATTTTTATTACATCATATTAATAAGCTTGAGACAAGAGCTGAGTACAATAAGCAAGAAATTAAAATTAAGCTATTACAACTTGAAAAATAAGCTAAAACAACTAAAGCTAAACTAAAAAAATTAAAAGACTAACTCCCCCTAAGTTGAGGGAAGCGGGTTTGCTTTTATAGAGTCCAGGGGTGAGAATTGGAATTTTTTTTCTTAACCGCCTCAGTCATTGCCACGTTAGTTGAGCCAATCATTGGCATTCAAAATGCCACCTAGTACCTGCCACGCCCGATCTTCCATTGAGAGAAAAACACGTGTCCATTTTATCCATAAATAAAAACGCGTCTTCTTTTGATTCATGCCTCATCCGTGTGTGATTTTGATAGTAAATGAAGGGACACATGGCACAGTTCTATTCACCCATTCCTTATAGTGCTTAGGCATGTGACATGATTTGAATTAATATCATGCACATGCTGCTGAAATCATGCTACGTCACTCAATATGTATATATAACAGATTTTTATCAATTCCATGTTGGGCTTTTAATGGGTCAAGATAATAATGGGCTGGCCTGGCTCATAAAGTGGGTCACGGGCTGGCCCAATAAAATCCGAAGGCACCGTTGGACTCGGTTTTTTTTTGCGCTCATTTCATTCTCGTGCTCGGTTTTGTCTGGTTTTGTCTTTATTTTTGTCCTTTTCTTGATATCCGTACCTGCACATACACAAACATAAAAACAACATATATTTGCAATTTTAATTATGTTTTTGGTCTTTTGGTGTTGTTTTTTAGGTAAAAAAGTGTATAAATGCGAATACCCAAATTCCCCCATTCTAAAGTCATTGTGATGTCCTCACGCAAATTTAATAATACCGTTTTAAACTAAAAAAAAATTCCAACTCCCTCAAACTAATCACCTTGAAAAGTAGCAAAATGCTCATCTAAAGGAATTAAGAAATCAATAGTTAAAAAACGCCCCGTTTTTCCATTTTCAACACTTTTTTTTATTTTTTTTATGCTTTTTCATAACTTTCTATTATTTCCACACTTAATAACATTTTTTATAAAACTTAGGGATCATTGAAAAAGCAAAATAATATTCATAGGCCCCAACTTTCACTTTTCCATACTATGTTTAATACAAGATCTCTCATTGTCATATTACAACGTCATGAAACTAGCATACTCATAGATACTAATTGTGTACTTACTTTTTCCTCCTTATTTCCTATTTTATATTCAAAAGCTTTTTATTTAAGTTCTATATTACCCGAAGGCTCTTTAAGACTTTTATTTTCCGATTCATTTTGATTCCAAAATTAAAGCGTAACGGTTTTTAAAATGCAATAATTTCGCTCTAGCCCTCTTCAAACGATCAAATGTCATCAAGATTAAACGTCCACACGAAGGCAACCAAAATTTAGCTTTTATTAGGTTACTTAAGCAAATGGCACCATTTACATGTCATATAACCTTAAGGCTCTTTAAGACAATGAATGGACCAATCTTTTTTGCACCTATACCCTAAGCTATAAGGCACACAAAATAAGATAAAAATTAAGCCAAAATTATTGTTCCTCAGTCCTTTAGAAGGCTTTACTACATACGGCAATAGCCTCCGACAAGATGTAGCAAACATATCTGAACCTCGGTAACCTTCCTCGACATTTTAGAACGCTTGTTGTATCACTCGGTTGTGAGCGGGCAAGATCAAAAAACTTTATCAGTCTCAGATTATTAATGGAATTCTACTTATCCTCATATAACCCTAAGGCTATTAAGGAATAATCAAAATATTTATTAATTTGGGGTAATACATATAGTATGGCCAAATTAAGTATTCCTGATGTGTACTCATCCTAATCACAAAGGAACTAAAAAAAACTTTTATTAATTAATTATTAACCAAAAAATCGCACAACTCTATTTATTAAACAATTATATATAAAGGTTGATGGAAACAAGCTCATGTACGAGAAAATGCTCACAATTAACCTTATGAGCTTGATAGAAAACCAACTATTCTACGTTGAATGTCTATGACTTTTAAATAAACACTATCTTTCCTCGTTCTTAGCATTTAAAATCTCTAAAAGAAAGGTGACTCGCGGCGAACGCTTAGCCATTTTAAATTCCAACTCGGCATATTTTAAAATCTACTTGAGATTAGCACAAGTTTCATTTACGTTAATAACAAATCAAGCTCTTAGCATGTTTAAAGTTACTTGAGTCTAGCACAAATAACATTGTTAAATGGTAAGAAAAAGCAAGGTTTTTAAAACAGATCGGGTCAAATTTTATTTATCGTTCTCACTTTATTATGCCCAAAACACTCTTTATACATTTTTTTTTTTTTACAACATTTTCTCTTTTTTTATGCAAAAAATATTGTCTTCCTATAGTTTCATATAATTCACATATTTTTGGTGGAAAAAAGCGGTTACGTGAGATCAACGGCTCGCAAGGTATAATCAAATGATAGATCCCCCCCCTAATTCTATAAGCTACACATTGTCCTCAATTATGATATTTTAACAAAAAAATTTTTTTTTTAAAACCCCCATACTAATTTCAATGCATAATCTTGATTATAAAAAAAAGGGGTCTCTACGTAATATAATGCTTTTGTTTATTAAGTATGCTTAAGATAAGTTTAATCGATAAGTGATAGGATATTGGATTCCCTAAATGGAAGTAAGATTATGATGTCGAATTACAATGGACATAATACCATGAGCCACGAGAGTACTTCAAAATCCAGGTAATCGCTTGGACCAAAACCACAAACTCAAATAACCTAACAAAGACACGAAACTTCGACGAAAAAAGAAAAGGCAAGCCCTCCTACTGCATTATGTTGTTAGGAAAAGAGTATAAGAAGATTGAATTGCTTTGTTTTTTCATTATATCGAGTCACAAAGCGTTTGATCGAGCCGAATTAATCTTCGATGGGGAAGGCAAATGGAAAAGTGAAGTATATCAATCGGGCTTTCATTAATGTTTGGATAACATTAAAGCACATGAAAGTGCCATCCCCGATGAGGAAGCCACCAGCTCTAAGTGGAGATGCCGGGTGTCAAGATAGTACTCTTCACTCCCGGTGGAGCAAGATAAAAGAGAAACCTCAATGGGTAGGTGACAAATGGGAGAAAAGTACGGATGGTAAATTGTGTTGGTATCGTCATCTTAACATTTGAGGAAAATCTATCTCAATTCCCCTTTGGTATCATTAAGATCAATTAAAATTATCAATCACGGGAGCATCGGGCTCAAAATGTAAGCAAGTCTCAACATCCGGTGGTTCCGGAGGAGGACGAGAAAATGACGGATTATCAAAATGAAATGACCCATACTCGGGAAGAGAGTAATTAGCATGAGTAGTGGTACTGCCACTTCTCGTCTCTTCTGTTTGATCGCTAAAAGACTCGAATTCGGGTAAAGGCTCACCCACTCTCAAGGATATAATAATTCGAATGAGAAGGAGTAAGTATCGGACTCTCAAGATTGATCACTATCCACGACGGGGATAGGAAATGGAGAAGGAGACTCGAGCACACGATCCGGAGTAGAGTTATCTTTCAAAGATTCGATATTAGAAATAAGACGATGGAAGTTTAATATTTTCTCAAGAAGAATACACGTTCTTGGATTTGAAAAATATCTTCTATATGTTTTAAACTCTTTCTATTTTGGTCAATAACATTCACTCCTCTAGGCTAAACGCTACTCGATGTCCTCAAAATCATCGTTATCACTCGAAGTGTCATCATTTGGATCAAAGTCGGCTTTAACAATTCCCGGTGGAATTGGAGCAATATGAGCGAGTTCACCGGCGATTACTCCTCGAGGCTTTAGGGTCGTTCTTGAGAAGAATAAGAATTTGAATTAGTAACACGGTTTAATCAAAGATTACACAAGACTCGGACTCTCAATCAAAATTATCACGTTATTTATCACAATTAAGGTCATCATCTATCGTCGGAAATACCCTGAACCTCTCTTAGGATTGGGACAAGGTTATTAACACTAGATTTATGACTTCGTCCCGATTTACGTTGCCGGAATAGTGCTAGAGCGCTCATACCCCATATGGAGAGTTAATCGGGCTCCTCGTTCGGTAAGTCGGGTGTATTGTTGATTGATAATGTCGATAGAATATCGAGACTAATTAATATCTCCTAACGGAATTGAATCCAATATCTCGGTTCACACATAGTATGTAAGCATGTAACGACAGCGCAAGATGGGGGTAGCAGAATAACTTTTCTTTTCGTAAAGCTGGCGCCTTTTTTCGAACTTCGCCTCCCAATATATTAAATATCTTGCTCTTATGTTTTCGATTTTCTAATCTCAACAAATCTCTCTCACTTTTCTTCATCCAATCTTCTCTCCTCGAAATCTTTTATAACCCAAATCATTTATGATTCCTTTATTTTTCGTAAATAAACATATTAGCTCACTCATGCCTCATATTCCTACGTATACTCATATTCTCTTTGAGCGTTTGTTTTTTTCTTCCGCGTTTCACTTTTTAAAATTCCTTTAACATCCTTTGATCTCGTTTTAATTCTTCAAGTTCTTCAAGAATTTTATCAAGGGCTTCTTGACAATAGACGGAGTCCTGCGGGGGTTGTGGTTGGTCAAAACCAGAATTAATCATACTCTGGTTAGGCTTTTATGTAAGTTTCCATTGATCGGTTGTCATTGATATTCATGTGAGGACCCCCGCAAATAAGCACAACAAGATATGTTGAGGAAACAAATTCGGTGAATTTTTGGGGATAATAATTATCATTAGAAGTTTTGATTGTAACACGGCTCTGTGCATTGATCACAAAGGGAACTTGTGGAGTGGACAATCATAACTCATAATGAGCATTCTTTCCACATAACTCACACCAAGTAAGTCTCATATGGGGTTGTGGTGGAGTGTAAGAAAAATTTGGAAGAATTTATCAACAAAAGTTAGGCTTTGAAACATGAAGTAATTGAATAGAATGACGGACTAAAATTGGTAAAGTTTGTGGAATTTCATAATGGTTTGATTGCATGGCTCCCGTTTTGAATGATTGTGATCTTTTGCGTGGACAATTATAACCTATTAATGGGTCCTTTACCACAAGAATTTACACATGCCTTGATTGACCAAAATTCATCTAATGGAATCAGCGCTCTAATACACAAAAATTATGGTCAATATGTGGAGGATCTTGCGAAGACTTTACACCGGGGTCTTGATTGACAACGCATGGCTCTCGAAGAGCATTAACAACGTTGGTATTGCACCTTAGCAGGTAGTTCTCTGAATGATAGTAAATATCCAAGTAAGCAGTTGGTCACACCGTCAAGTACCTAAGTAAGTACGGTCAAGTCTTAGTTTACACATTTAAGCTAACGACTCATTGTATAAACTAAATTCCATTTTAAGTTTATATATACCGTTATCACTTGTGTGGTGGTGCACAAGATTATTGTATTTATAATTCCGGTGGTTCTCGAGAAACGTGAAGTCATTATTAATAAATATACTTATTTATTAACTTGTTATTAAACCCGTTCAATGTCCGAATATCTTTATGTTCGACCGACTCGTTAAGCGTTTTATTTATTCACTTTTGTTTCACCAATATACCCTTAGGTTTCCTATAAATACAAAACGGCCCCTGAGTTTATAAATATTCTTTATTTATATTTTAAACCCTTTAGTTTCGGAAATGCCATAATTAGTCCTTTAAGTTTACCAAAATGTAGTTTAGGTCTTTATAGTTTCACTTCAATCCCTAAGTTTCAGAATGTTTCAAAAACAGTCCCTGGAGTTATTGCCAATTCGAAAAATGACAATTCAAATCCCTTAGGTTTCGAATTTGACACTTTTAGTCCCTTGACTCGTAAAAATTGTATTTTCACTCCAATTAAGTCCCAACTAGTGATATTTGGCTTTATTTAGTCCCAATAAGCCACCAAGGCTGTTTCGGCTTAAAATAAGCTATTCGAGCTTATTTTTGGCTTAACGGGCCTTATTGGGCCCGTTAAGGTCCGTTTTGCGTTCTAATGAGCCGTTATAGTTTTAATAAGTCCAAAAGTCTTTAATAAGCTCATGTGGGTCTGTTAAGCTGTAAATAAGCTCGGGGAGCTTATTGTAGCTTAATTCGAGCTTATTGGGCCCGAAAGCCCAATAGCTTACTCGACAAATACCCTTAAGGGTTTATAGGCTTTGCTAGTCCCTTTTCCATTTATATTAAGCTCAAACAAACTGTTTGTATTTCGGCTTATTTCTAGAAAATTCACTTTTAACCAAAGCGATATCTCAAAAACCTTACGGGTCGTTTCCTCGACGAGAGGTGAATGGAAATCTACGTTCAAGTTTTAATTCTAGCTTGAATAGCATAAAAGTCTTTGGTTTGGTTATCTAAATCTACTAAAAATGAAAGCATATAAAAGGGAAACTAAACTTTTGGTTTTAAACTATATTTTTTTTTACTAAAAATTAAACTAGTATTTAAATCTACAGGATTATACTAAAATGATCTAAAAATATAAATGACTAAAATGCTTGCTAAGTGACGTGAAATGTTCATTAAGTGCGGGCTTAGGTTTAATGAATTAAAATGACAAGTAAAACGAAATGCTTAAAAATTAATGACAAGAAATTAAATTGCATTAAAATTAAATGACGGAATGTAAATCGAAAAGACAATACTTATGACTAAATATTTTTTTAAATCTTTTTAAACCCGCACCTAAATTCCAAATCTCTAAACACTTAACAAGCACTACTAAATCTACTCACTACTCATAATGAAATAAAAACTAAACATTTTAAAAATAAATCTACACTAAGCATGGCATAAATCAAATAGGCAAACATAAAATAAAACAATAAAATAAAACTACACTAATTAATTGAAAAAGGAATAGAAAATTAACCGAATTGGAGACCCGCAATTAAAACGAATACCACCCGATTTATTTAACTAAAACAACTAATCAAAGTCGGTCTAGCTAAATAAACCCTTAAGCTCCACGCCTCATTAGTTGACCGCAACCAAAAGTCACAACAAAAATCAAGTAACTGTTAACATAATAACACATTTATAATTGCAAACTTTGTTTAATCTACTTCGAACCAACATGGCCCAAATAAACAATACAATTAGAGTCCAATCAAATAAACTAAACGTGATCCAAATGCAAACTACCAAATGTAGCTTAACTTTGTAAACCAAACGCAAGAAAATCGAAAAACCAATCAATCTAAATGTGGCCCAATAAAAAAAAATTGAATTCAAATCTAGTAAATTAAGCTATGATAAACGCCAAAAATCAATTTCACCGAATGAGCTAATACTGAATAGCCTTATACAAATTTTACTAAATTATGACTACATGAAATAAAATACTAATTCAAAATTTAAACTAACTAATTGCTAATTCAATTTGTTTAAAAGCACTAATCTAAGAGAAATCTAATTAAGCTAATCCAATTTCAAACCACAAAATAAACCACACATTAATAACATAATAAGCAATTTCATATTAATAAGCCATAATGATCAAAATCATTTATTCGAACTAAGACACTAAGCTTATTAGACCAATTGAGCTACTGTGAACAACACTTCGATCCATATAAGATCTTAAAAAAAAATTAAGAAGCCCTTTTTTTTTGATTAATAAGAGGAGCTTTTGAAAAGAACCATAAGCTTATAAAAGAATAAGCTAGACGAGTTTAAGATAAACGAACCGATAAAAACCAAATAAGCAACCCGAGATTTATAATCCACTTTAAACCAAATCTATTACATTATATTAAAAAGCTTGAGACAAGAGCTGAGTACAATAAGCATAAAAACTAAAATAAGCAATTACAAAAAAGAAATAAGCTAAAATTATCTAGACTAAACTAAAAAAAAATAAAAGAAAAAAAACTAACTAGCTAGATGATGAAAAATGAGGGGAGTGGGTACAATTTATATGGGATCCAAGGGGGCTCTTTTGTAAATTTCTTCCAATGATTGTATCATGATGAGCCAATGATTGGCATCTATTTGTGCTCCCTCGGATCGAGTGCTTTCAGAAATTGGATCCACCGATGGATGGATGGCACGTGTCCATCTATAAAGCTTCATTTGCACGCCTTAATTTCGTCCACTGGATCTTTACTTCTTCATTTGTCTCACAAAAAAAACACAGTATATTTATAAGAATAAGAGTACACGTGTCAATCTGATATTTGCCAAAAATATGCTAGTGGGAGCTCACGTGACATTGTTTTGAATTAATATAGCGGCATGTGATGCATTCATCAGCTGACGTCACCTCACAAACATAACATATATTTATCACTTTGCCTTGACACGTGCCCTCTTTTTATTCGTCCATTCAATGACTAGTGGAAAAACATGTTAAGCAATTTGAATTTATTGAACTTCACGTGATGATGCATTATTTATAAACTAGATATCATTTGAGATAGAGAAATCATATTTCTTTATTGGGCTTTTGGTAGGGCCAAGGCAATATTGGGCTGGCTCAGCCCAAATAACTGGGATACGAGCTGGCCCAATAAAATCCGAAGGCACTTTTGGACTCGTTTTCTCGCGCTCTTTTCGATCCCGTGCTCGGTTTCGTACGGTTTTGTCTTTATTTTTTTTTATTTTTTTGATATCCGTACCTGCACATATACAAACACAAAAACAAGCATATATTTGCCATTTTAATTATGTTCTTGGTCTTTTGGGTTCGTTTTTCAAGGTAAAAGATATGTATAAAATAGCGAATACCAAATTCCCCCAAACTAAAATATTGCCGTGTCCTCACGCAATGTAATAAATACGCGCTTAAAACTAAAAATTCCAATCCCCTCAAACTAATCACTTTGAAAAGTAGCAAAGTGCTCATCTAAGGAGATTAAGGAATCAAAAGTTAAGAAACGCCCCGTTTTTCTATTTTCAATATTTTTTTTTTACTTTTTTTTATAACTTTCCATCACTTTATAACATTATATTTTTCATTTTTCATTTTTTTATTTTTTTTATTTTTTTACTACTTAGGATCATAGAACAAGCAAAAATAAATTCTTGTCCTCAACTTTTCTCTTTATCCATTTACTAAGCTTAAAAACAAGATCATTGTCAATTACAAGTCATGACATTAATACTACTCATAAATACTAATTGTGTACTTACTTTTCTCCCGTATTTCCTAAATTGTTATCATCAATTATTTTATTTAAAGTCATATTACCCGAAGGCTCTTTAAGGACTTGTTTCGAGACTTATTAATTCCAAAATATAAGTGTAACGGTGAGAAGCATTAATTAGCTCCTAACCTTTTCAAAAGATTTTTCAAAAGATCAAATGTCATCAAGATTAAAGTCCACATCGAGGCAACCAAAATTTGGCTTTTATTAGGCTACTTAAGCAAGGCACCATTCATGTCATATACCCTAAGGCTCTTTAAGACATGAATGGACCAATCTTATTTGCACCATATACCCTTAGGCTCTTTAAGGCACAAAGTAAGATAAAAATTAAGCAACATTATTATACCTCAGTCCTTTAGAAGGCTACAACATCAGCCACGCCTCTGATAAGATGTAGCAATCATATTTCGACTTCGGTAACTTCCTTGACTTTTTAGAAGGCTGTAACATCGGTTGTGAGCCGGCAAGATACAGCAAACTTTTATCAGTCTCGGATTATTATTGAATTCTACTTATCCCATATACCCTAAGGCTCTTTAAGGAATAAGCAAAATATTTCTTAATGTGATACATATAATATGCCAAATTAAGTATTCCTGATGTGTACTCATCCTAATCACAAAGGAACTAAAGAAAACTTCTGTTAGCTAATTATTAACCAAAAAACCATATAACTCTATTTATTAAACATTTATATATAGAGGTGAAACAAGCTAATGGGAGAAAAAGCCACAATTAACACTTATGAGCTTGAAAGAAAACCAACTATTCTACGTTATAATGTCATGACTTATAAATAACACTATCATTTCTCGTTCTTCGCAATTTAAAATCTCTAAGAAAGAGACTCGCGAATGCTTAGCCATATAAATTCCAACTCGGCATATTTAAAATCTACATGAGATTAGCACAAGTCTTCATTTACGTTAATAACAAATCAAGTCTAGCATGTTTAAAATCTACTTGAGACTAGCATAAACTATCATCGTTAAATGTTAAGGAAAAAGCTAAGGTTTAAAACCGATCGAGTCAAAATTTATTACTCGTTCTCACCTTTACTTATGCCAAAACACTTATTACATTATTTATTTATTTTTTACAACATTTTTCACTTTTTTTTAATACATAAAAATCTAAAAATTTTCCTAAAATTTTTCCTATTTTTCATATAAATCACATATTTTTGGTGGAAAAACGGGTTACGTGAGAACAACGGCTGCAGGAAAAATCAAATCGATAGATTCCCCCCATACTAAAACTACACATTGTCCTCAATGTGATATTAATACCCCCATACTAATTTCAAGGCATAATTCAAGTATTAAGGGTTAATCGATAAGATTAGGATATGGGATTCCCTAAATGAAGCTGAGGATATGAAGCTCGAATAAATGGACAAAACCATGAGCACGAGAGTCTTCAAAATCCGGGTAATCCTGGACAAAACAACACAAACCAACAAAACACGAAACACGAGAAAGGAAAGGCAAGCCCCCTCTCATTAGTTGTTAGAAAATAGATAAGAAGATAGAAATGCTTGTTTTTGTTAACCGAGTCACGAGCTTGACTCGACCCCGAATTAAATTGTCCTTGGGGGAGCAAATGAGATACCACCGGCTCTAAGTGGAGATGCCGGGGTCAAAGATCGTATCTTCACTCCCGGTGGAGCAAGATAAAAGAGAAACCTCGGGGTAGGTGAGAAATGGGAGAAAAGTCCGAATGACAAATGTGAAGGAATCGTCATCTTCAACATTTTGAGAAAAATCAATCTCACTTCCCCTTTGGTCATCATTAAGCTCATTAAAATTATCAATCACTGGAGCATCGGGCTCAAAATGTAAGCAAATCTCAACATCCGGTGGTTCCGGAGGAGGTCGAGAAAATGACGGATCGAAATGAAATGATTCAAACTCGGGAAGAGAGTAATTAGCATGAGTAGTGGTACTGCCACTTCTCGTCTCTTCCGTTTGATCGCTAAAAGACTCGAATTCGGGTAAAGAATTATTCGAATGAGAAAGAGAAGTATCAGACTCCTCAAAGAATGCATCACTATCCACGACGGGGATAGGAAACGGAGAAGGAGACTCGAGCACACGATCCGGAGTAGAGTTAACTTTCAAAGATTCGATATTAGAAATAAGACAATTGACGTTTAATAATTTCGCACGAAGAATAACGTCTTGGATTTGAAAAATATCTTCTAAGTTAAGCTCTTTCTCTTCTTGGTCAACATCATTCTACTCCTCTAGGCTAACGTACTCGATGTCCTCAAAATCATCGTTATCACTCGAAGTGTCATCATTTGGATCAAAGTCGGCTTCAACAATTCCCGGTGGAATTGGAGCAATATGAGCAAGTTCATCGGCGAACTCCTCGAGAATAGGGTCGATCTTAGAAGAATAAACAATCAAAGTATCACGGTTAATCAAAGAATCCACAAAATCGGACTCAACATTAACACAATTATTATCACAATTAGGCACATCACACGTATCGTCGGAAATACCCTCGAACTCACTTGGGATTGGGACAAGGTTCTCAACACTAGACTTTATTACTTCGTCCGAGTCCGTTGCCGGAATAGTGTTGAGATGCTCATCCCCCATATTTAGAGAATTATTGGGTTCTTCGATCGATAAGTCGGGTGTGATTGCTTTAGATGTAGAATTTCGAGCAATAATATCTCCTAAAGGAATAGAATCATCCTCGTCATCACAAATAATAGAAAGCATGTAACGACAGGCAGCAGAATACTTTTCTTCTTCGTAAGCTTGCTCCTTTTTTCGAACTTCGCTTCCCCATATATTAAAATATTGCTTAAGTTTTCGAATTCTAATCTCACAATCTCTCTCATATTCTTCATTAATCTCCTCACCTCGAAATCTTCTAATACCCAAATCATTCGTGATTTCTTTAATTTTGCCATCAACCAATTGCTGTTCATGCATCATTTCCTCGATACTCATATTCTCTTTAATCGTTTGTTCTTCCGCGATTTGCTTTTTTAATTCCTTTAACATTCTTTGATCTCGTTTTAATTCATCAAGCTCTTTAACAATTTTATCAAGGGCTTCTTGACAATCGACGGAGTTCTGCGGAGGTTGTGGGTGGTTAAAACCGGAATAATCATAACTCGGATTAGGTTCATAGCAAGTTTCATTGATCGGTTGACATTGATAATCAAAATGAGGACCTCCGCAATAAGCACAACAAAGATATTGTTGAGAATAACTTTGAGAATTTTGTGGAGGATGGTAAGAAAATTTTGGAGAATTATCGAAAGAATTCGGGTTTGGATCATAAGCGAATGAATTTTCAGCTTCATAATTGCATGTCGGGTGAACAATTGGCAAAATCTGTGGGAGCTCATTAATGGTTTGATTGCATTGTTCTGGATTAGAGATAATCGGAACTTTTGGTGGACAATTATAACCGTAATGAGCACCTTTGCCACAAGATTTACAAATGCATTGTCGACAAAAAATTCCATCTGATGAATCACCGCACTCATAACAACAATTATGGTCAATTTGTGGAGGTTCTTGCGAAGATTTTTCACCGGGGTCTTGATTGACAACGCATGGCTCTCGAAGAGCATTAACAACGTTGGTATTGTCATCGGATGATTCGGAAGTATCTTGAAAGTCTTTGAAAATTCCATTTTCAACACAATATGTAAGCAAATCTTCATCGAATTTCTTTCGTAAAAATGCACATCCACGACAATTCGGACCATCGACCGGGGTTCCACATCTTACACAACGCGGAGAAGAGTCGGGTTCGGGAACAAGAATCTTGTCGTCAAGACTCCCTATCGAACAACATTCTTTAGTGTACAATCTTCCACAAGTCGAACATTCTTTGATCGCGTAAAGAGATTTTGAACGATGAGACGCCATAAGAATTAAACAATTAAGAGGATAAGAAGAAAGAATTAAACGGATAAGAGGAAAAAGAAGAATATTTTTAGGTTTTGAAAATAATACATTAGGAAATAAAAATTAAAATAAGAAAGAAAACATATACATATTATTTTTTTTATTTTTTTTTGAATTTTTATAAAAGAAAATAAAATGGAAATAAAAATATTTTTGGGTTTTTTTTTAAATATTTATAAACGAAAAGGAAAAATAAAAATAAAATAAGAAGAAAAATATTTTTGGATTTTTTTATATTTATTAGTACGAAAATAAACTTTCCGAAGAAAGGATCTTCAAGGCTCGAACACGAACAATCCCGTAGAAATCGCTACACCTTTCCCCGACAGCGGCGCCAAAAATTGATCCGTCCAAACTAACACGTATAAAATATAATATAATATATATAGATATGTACTAATAAGGATAGGCCAATTATAATATAGTATAGTATTTTCCGTCGGGTTAAGAAATTCACTTTTAACCAAAGCAATTTCAAAAACCTTCCGGGTCGTTTCCTCGACGAGAGGTGAATGGAAATCTATGTACAAGTTGTAAATCGAGCTTGAATAGCATAAAAGTTTTTGATTTGGTTTCTAAATCTACTAAAAGGAAAAGCATTTAAAAAGCACACTAAATTATACTAATTAAAAATCTAAGATTAAAACTATAAGAGTATACTAAAAATGATCTAAAAATATAAATGACTAAAATGCTTGCTAAGTGACGTGAAATGTTCATTAAGTGCGGGCTTATGTTTAATGAATTAAAATGACAAGTAAAATGAAATGCTTAAAAATAAATGACAAGAAATTAAATTGCATTAAAAATAAATTACGGAATGAAAAGACAATACTAATGACTAAATATTTTTTTAAATCTTTTTAAACCCGCACCTAAATTCCAAATCATTAATCACTTAACAAGCACTAATAAATCTACTCACTACTCATAATGAATTTAGACATAGCATTTAAAAATAAATCTACACTAAGCATGGCAAAAATCAAAACAATATTATAAAATGATAAAATAAACTACACTAATTAATTGAAAAAAAAGAAAGAAAATGAACCGAATTGGAGACCCGCAATTAAACGAATACCACCCGATTTATTTAGCTAAAACAACTAATAAAAGTCGGTCTAGCTAAATAAACCCATAAGCTCCACGCCTCATGAGTATACCGGTACAAAAAAATAAACACAACACAAGATATAAACTGTTAAAGGTTAACATATTATATCAATGCACAAATTTGAACTTTTCTGCTTACTTAATACAAATTCAGTAACAAATTAAACAATTCAAACGCTAGGCCCAAATCTTAGATCAATTCAGTTGCCACTTTAGGTCCAATGCAAATTCAAACCAAATGACCCAACAGAAAATTATACGAATCAAAGGAAAACCCATCGGTTTAAACTAACGAGTCCTAGTTCAAAATTTTCAAACCAAATTCAATAGCTTATCTAGTTTGTCTGTATGCTAAAACTCAAATTAATTAAGCTCACTACCGAATAAGTTCCAACACGGATATAAGCCACTATTTTACGTTAAAAGAACAACTAAAAGCGACTAGCACTAGTATAGATTTTTCAAGTTACAACTAATTAAACACTAATAAATCTTAAATGAGACCTTAGTAACTATAAAGCATAGGCAACCTCAACAAGCCAGAAACAATAACAACAAATAAGCAACTCTAATAAGCCATAATGATCAAAATCATTTATTCGAACTAAGCCACTAAGCTTATTAGACCAATTGAGCTACTGTGAACAACACTTCGATCCATATAAGATCTTAAAAAAAAATTAAGAAGCCTTTTTTTTTTTTGATTAATAAGAGGAGCTTTTGAAAAGAACCATAAGCTTATAAAAGAATAAGCTAGACGAGTTTAAGATAAACGAACCGATAAAAACCAAATAAGCAACCCGAATATATCCACTTTTAAACCAAATTCTATTACATTTTATTAAAAAGCATTGCAGACAAGAGTGAGTACTATAAGCATAAAAACTAAAATAAGCAATTACAAAAAAGAAATAAGCTAAAATTATCTAGACTAAACAAAAAAAATAAAAGAAAAAAAAAACTAACTAGCTAGATGATGAAAAATAAGGGGAGTGGTACAATTTATATGGGATCCAAGGGGGCTCTTTTGTAAATTTCTTCCAATGATTGTATCATGATGAGCCAATGATTGGCATCTATTTGTGCTTCCTCGGATCGAGTGCTTTCAGAAATTGGATCCACGATGATGGATGGCACGTGTCCATTATAAAGCTATAATTTGCACGCCTTAAGTGTCGTTCTGTTCCACTGGATCTTTACTTCTTCATTTGTCTCACAAAAAAACACAGTATATTTATAAGAATAAGAGTACACGTGTCAATCCTGTGTTGCCAAAATATGCTAGTGGGGAGCTCAGTGACATTGTTTTGCAATAAATATAGCGGCCTGTGATGCATTTCATCAGATGGACGTCACCTCACAAACATAACATATATTTATCACTTTGCCTTGACACGTGCCCTCTTTTTATTCGTCCATTCAATGACTAGTGGAAAAACATGTTAAGCAATTTGAATTTATTGAACTTCACGTGATGATGCATTATTTATAAACCAGATATCATTTGAGATAGAGAAATCATATTTCTTTATTGGGCTTTTGGTAGGGCCAAGGCAATATTGGGCTGGCTCAGCCCAAATAACTGGGATACGAGCTGGCCCCAAAAATATCCGAAGGCACCCTTGGACTCGTTTTCTCGCGCTCTTTTCGATCCCAGTGCTCGTTTCGTACGTTTTGTCTTTATTTTTTTTATTTTTTTGATTTTATCCGTTACCTGCACATATAAAAACACAAAAACAAGCATATATTTGCCATTTTAATTATGTTCTTGGTCTTTTGGGTTCGTTTTTCAAGGTAAAAGATATGTATAAAATAGCGAATACCAAATTCCCCCAAACTAAAATATTGCCGTGTCCTCACGCAATGTAATAAATACGCGCTTAAAACTAAAAATTCCAATCCCCTCAAACTCATCACTTTGAAAAGTAGCAAAGTGCTCATCTAAAGAGATTAAGGAATCAAAAGTTAAGAAACGCCCCGTTTTTCTATTTTTAATATTTTTTTTTTACTTTTTTATTTTTTTTATTTTTATAACTTTCCATCACTTTATAACATTATATTTTTCATTTTTCATTTTTTTTATTTTTTTATTTTTTTACTACTTAGGATCATAGAACAAGCAAAATAAATTCATCGTCCCCAACTTTCACTTTTCCATACTAAGCTTAAAAACAAGATCATTGTCAATTACAAGTCATGACATTAATACTACTCATAAATACTAAATGTGTACTTACTTTTCTCCCGTATTTCCTAAATTGTTATCATCAATTATTTTATTTAAAGTCATATTACCCGAAGGCTCTTTAAGGACTTGTTTCGAGACTTATTAATTCCAAAATATAAGTGTAACGGTGAGAAGCATTAATTAGCTCCTAACCTTTTCAAAAGATCAAAATGTCATCCAAGATTAAAAGTCCACATCGAGCAACCAAAATTGGGCTTTTATTAGGCTACTTAAGCAAAGCACCATCATGTTCATATACCCTAAGGCTTTTAAGACATGATTCGGGCCAATCTTATTTGCATCCATATCCCTACGCTCTTTAAGGTACAAAATAAGACAAAGATTAGGCTACATTATTTACACCTCAGTCCTTCTTGAAGGATACAACATCGGCACGCCTCCGAAAGATGTAGCAAACTATTTCAGACTTCGAGGTAACTTCTCGAACCTTTTAGAGGTTTGGTAAATCGGTTGTGAGCGCGCAAGATGCAACAAACTTTTATCAGTCTGGATTATTATTGAATTCTACTTATTCATATACCCTAAGGCTCTTTAGGATAAGCAAAATATTTCATTATATTGATACATATAATATGCCAAATGAAGTATTCCTGATGTGTATAATTTTTTTTCCTAATCACAAAGGAACTAAAGAAAACTTCTTATTAGCTTATTATTAACAATAATACCATACAAACTCTATTTATTTAAACAAATTATGCATAAAAGTGAGGACATGCTAATGGTGGAAAAAGCCACATTTAACTACTTATGAGCTTGAAGAAAACCAAACTATTCTACGTTTAATGTTCTGACTTATAAATTACACAATTATTTCTGTTTCTTTCGCAATTAAAAATTTCTAATATAGAGGATTCGCGGAATGCTTAAGCCATTATTAATTCCACATACCCCCCCCCCCCCCCCCCCCCCCCGGCATATTTAAAATCTACATGAGATTAGCACAAGTCGTTATTTACGTTAATAACAAATCAAGTCTAGCATGTTTAAAGTCTACTTGAGACTAGCACAAACTATCATCGTTAATTGTTAAGGAAAAAGCTAAGGTTTAAAACCGATCGAGTCAAAATTTATTTCTCGTTCTCACTTTATTATGCCAAAAAAAACACTTCATTTACCATTATTTTTATTTTATTATTTTTTTTACAACATTTTTCACTTTTTTTTTATATATATTTTAATTTTTTTTTAATTATTTTTTTGCATAAAAATTTAAAATTTTTGCTATTTTTCATATAAATCACATATTTTTGGTGAAAAAACGGGTTACGTAGTATGAGAACTAATCGGTGCATGATAATCCAAATCGTAAGATCCCCCATACTGACTACAAATTTGTCCTCAATGTGATATTAATACCCCCATACTAATTTCAAGGCATAATTCAAGTATAAGGATTAATCGATATAGATTTGTATGGGGTTCCCTAAATGAGGGATGATATGAAGCTCGAATAAATGGACATAACCTATGAAGCACGAGTATGTCTTCAAATCCGGGGTTAATCCTGGCAAAAAACGCAAACCAACCAATCACGAACAGGAGAAAGGATAAGGCAAGCCCCCCTCTTCATTAGTGTTAGAAAATTGATAGAGATAGAATTGCTTGTCTTTGTTAACCGTGTTCACGTGCTTGACTCGGACCCGAATTATTTGTCCTTGGGGAAAGCTATTGGAAAGAAAATCTCAATTCGGGCCTTTCCACTATGTTTGGATATTACATTAAAGCACATGAAAGTTTCCAATCCGATGAGATGCCACCGGCTCTAAGTGGAGATGCCGGGGTCAAAGATCGTATCTTCACTCCCGATGGAGCCAAATAAAAGAGAAACCTCGGGGTAGGTGACAAATGGGAGAAAAGTACGGATGGTAAATGTGAAGGAATCGTCCTCTTCATCATTTTGAGAAAAATCAATCTCACTTCCCCTTTGGTCATCATTAAGCTCATTAGAATTATCAATCACGGGAGCATCGGGCTCAAAATGTAAGCAAATCTCAACATCCGGTGGTTCCGGAGGAGGACGAGAAAATGACGGATTATCAAAATGAAACGACTCATACTCGGGAAGAGAGTAATTAGCATGAGTAGTGGTACTGCCACTTCTCGTCTCTTCCGTATGATCGCTAAAAGACTCGAATTCGGGTAAGGAATTATCCAAATAAGAAAGAGAAGTATCGGACGAATCACTCTCCGTGACGGGAATAGGATTGTCTTTCAAAGATTCGATATTAGAAATAAGACGACTTATTTTCAACAATTTCTCACGAAGGATAACGTCTTGGATTTGGAGAATATCTTCTAAATCAAACTCTTTCTCTTCTTGTTCGACATCATTCACCTCCTCGAAGATATCGTACTCGATATAGGAAGGTGATGCATCAACATACTCGATGTTCTCCAAAGAATCGTCATCACTCGAAGTATCATCATTTGGATCAAAATCGGCTTCAACAATTCCCGGTGGAATTGGAGCAATATGAGCAAGTTCACCGGCGAACTCCTCGAGAATAGGATCGATCTTAGAAAAATAAACAATCGAGTTTAACGGTTAATCAAGGATTCACAATATCGGGACTCAACATTACACAATTATTATCACTTAGGCACATCACACGAGATGTTTCGATAATACCCTTCGAATACTCACTTGGGATTGGGACAAGGTTCTCAACACTAGACTTTATTACTTCGTCCGATTCTGTTGCCGGAATAGTGTCGAGATGCTCATCCCCCATATTTAAAGAATTATCGGGCTCCTCGATCGGTAAGTCGGGAGTGATTGCTAAAGGAATATACTATTACTCGGTCATCAACAAGTTACAGAAAAGCATGACAACGTCAGGCAGCATGCTTACTTTTCATCTTCGTAAGCTTTCTCCTTTTTTCGAACTTCGCTTCCTCATACATTAAAATCTTGCTTAAGTTTTCGAATTCTAATATCACAATCTCTCTCATATTCTTCATCAATCTCCTCTCCTCGAAATCTTTTAATACCCAAATCATTTATTATTCCCTTAATCTTTCTATCGACCAATTGCTGTTCATGCATCATTTCCTCGATACTCGTATTCTCTTTAACCGTTTGTTCTTCCGCGATTTTCTTTTTTAATTCCTTTAACATTCTTTGATCTCGTTTTAATTCTTCAAACTCTTCAAGAATTTATTAAGGTTTCTTGCAAGATAGACGAAGCGTCCTGCGGAATTTGTTGGGTGGTTTAAAACCCGGAATAATCATAAACTCGATTTATTCATAGCATAGTTTCATTGAGCGATTGACATATGATAATCAAAATGGGACCCCGCAATAAGCACAACAAAGATAGGTTGAGAAAAAACCTCGGTGATTTTATGAAAAATAAATTATCATTAAAGTTTTGCCTTGTATCGTATGTTCATAGACAAAAGGGAACTGTGGTGGACATTCATAACCCATAAGGAGCATTTTTCTACATAAACTCAAACAAGTAAAGTCTCAAAACTGGGGTTGTGGAGGATGGGTAAGATAAATTTGGAGTATTATCGAAAGAATTGGGTTTGATCATATAAGTTAATGAATTTTTAGTTCATAATTTGCGTATCGGCTGTGAACAATTGGGCAAATCTGTGGGGCTCATTATATGGTTTGATTGCATTGTTCTGATTAGAGTATTAATCGGAACTTTTGGTGGGATAATTATAACCGTTAATGAGCACCTTGCCACAAGATTTAACAAATGCACTGTCGACAAAAATTCCATCTGATGAATCACCGCACTCATAACAACATTTTATGGTCAATTTGTGGACGGTTTCTTTGCGAGATTTTTTCACCGGGGTCTTGATTGACAACGAATGGCTCTCGAAGAGCATTAACAACGTTGGTATTGTCATCGGATGATTCGGAAGTATTTTGAAAGTCATGGAAAATTCCATTTTTAACACAATATGTAAGCAAATCTTCATCGAATTTCTTTCGTAAAAATGCACATCCACGACAACTCGGACCATCAACCGGGGTTCCACATCTTGCACAACGCGGAGAAGAGTCGGGTTCGGAAACAAGGATCTTATCATTAAGACTCCCTATCGAACAACAATCTTTAGTGTACAAACTTCCACAAGTCGAACACTCTTTGATAGCGTAAAGAGAGTTCAAACGATGAGACGCCATAAGAATTAAACAATTAAGAGGATAAGAAGAAAGAATTAAACGGATAAGAGGAAAAAGAAGAATATTTTTAGGTTTTGAAAATAATACATAAGGAAATAAAAATATTTTTGGATTTTTGTTTTTAAGATAAATGAAAAATATTTTTGGGTTTTTATATTTTATATAAGAAAAATAAAATCAAAAAGAAAATATTTTTGGATTTTTATTTTTATAAGAACGAAAATAAACTTTCCGAAGAAGTATTCAAGGCTCGAACACGAAACATTCCCGTAGAAATAGAAAATCGCTACACCTCTCCTAGCAGCGGCCGCCAAAAAAATTGATCCGTCCAAATCACCACGTATAAAATATATATAATATATAATATAAGTAATAATAAGGATAGAAACAATTATAGTATAGTATAGTATTACCGTCGGGTTCAAGAAATTCACTTTTAACCAAAGCGATATCTCAAAAACCTTACGGGTCGTTTCCTCGACGAGAGGTGAATGGAAATCTACGTTCAAGTTTTAATTCTAGCTTGAATAGCATAAAAGTCTTTGGTTTGGTTATCTAAATCTACTAAAAATGAAAGCATATAAAAGGGAAACTAAACTTTTGGTTTTAAACTATATTTTTTTACTAAAAATTAAACTAGTATTTAAATCTACAGGATTATACTAAAATGATCTAAAAATATTAAAATGAATAAAATAGCTCTGCTAGAGTGACGTGAATATGTTATTAAATTCAGTGCGGGCTTAGGTTTAATGGGAATTAATGACAAGTAAAACGAAATGCTTAAAAATTAATGACAAGAAATTAAATTGCATTAAAATTAAATGACGGAATGTAAATCGAAAAGACAATACTTATGACTAAATATTTTTTTAAATCTTTTTAAACCCGCACCTAAATTCCAAATCTCTAAACACTTAACAAGCACTACTAAATCTACTCACTACTCATAATGAAATAAAAACTAAACACTTTAAAAATATTCATTACACTAAGCATGGCAATAAGCAAATTAGGCAAACATAAAATAACAATAATAAAACTACACTAATTATTGAAAAAGGAATTAGAAATTAAACCGAAATGAAAGGTCCCGCAATTAAAAACGAATCCCACCCGATATTATTTAACTAAAAACTAATCAAAGTCGGTCTAGCCTAAATAAACCTTATGCTCCACGCTCATTAGTCTGACCTGCAACCAAAAAAGTAACAACAATAATCCATGTAATGTTAACATAATAACCATTTATAATTGAAAAAACTTTTGTTTAATCTACATCGAACCTACATCGCCCAAATAAAATACAAATTACATTAGAGTTCCAATCTAATATACTAAACGTGATCAATGCAAATAACAATTGTAGCTTAACTTTGTAACCAAGCAAGAAACATCGGACAAATATCAAATCATTCTAAATGGCCCAATAAAAAATTGAATTCAAATCTGTAAATTAAGATATGAGTAACGGCCAAAAATTCAATTTCCATACGAATGAGCTAATACTGATAGCCATTATTACAAATTTTTATAAATTATGGATAATGAAATAAAATACTAATTCAAAATTTAAACTAAACTAATTGCTAATCAATTGTTTAAAAGCACTAATCTAAGATAAATCTAATTAGGCTATTCCAATTTCTATCAACTAAATAAATCACACATTATTAACATAATAAGCAATTTCATATTAATAAGCCATAATTGTCAAAATCATTTTTTCGAACTAAGGGACCATAAGCTTATTAGACCAAATTGAGTTTACTGTGAACAACATCCGATCCATATAAGTCTTAAAAAAAAATTAAGAGCCCTTTTTTTTTTCGATTAGTTTCTGAGGAGCTTTTTTTGAAAAGAAACCATAAGCTTATAAGAATAAGCTAGCCGAGTTTAAGATAAACGACCGATAAAAAAACCAAATAATGAACCCGAGAGATTTTATTAATCCACTTTAAACCCAATTCTATTACATTATATTAAAAAGTTGAGACAATAGTGCTGAGTACAATAAGCATTAAAACTAAAATAAAGCAATTACTAAAAAAGAAATCAAGCTTAAATTATCTAGACCCCTAAAACTAAAAAAATAATAAAAGAAAAAAAAAACTAACTAGCTAGATGATGAAAAATGAGGGGAGTGGGTACAATTTATATGGGATCCAAGGGGGCTCTTTTGTAAATTTCTTCTAATGATTGTATCATGATGAGCCAATGATTGGTATCTATTTGTGCTCCCTCGGATCGAGTGCTTTCAGAAATTGGATCCACCGATGGATGGATAGCACGTGTCCATCTATAAAGCTTCATTTGCACGCCTTAGTTCGTCCATGGATCTTTACTTCGTCATTTTGTCTCACAAAAAGAAACAGTATATGATAAGGAATAGAGTACAGTGTCAATCTGAATATTTGACCAAAAATATGCTAGTGGGAGCTCACGTGACATTGTTTTGAATTAATATAGCGGCATGTGATGCATTCATCAGCTGACGTCACCTCACAAACATAACATATATTTATCACTTTGCCTTGACACGTGCCCTCTTTTTATTCGTCCATTCAATGACTAGTGGAAAAACATGTTAAGCAATTTGAATTTATTGAACTTCACGTGATGATGCATTATTTATAAACTATATATCATTTGAGATAGAGAAATCATATTTCTTTATTGGGCTTTTGGTAGGGCCAAGGCAATATTGGGCTGGCTCAGCCCAAATAACTGGGATACGAGTGGCCCAATAAAATCCGAAGGCACTTTTGGACTCGTTTTCTCGCGCTCTTTTCGATCCCGTGCTCGGTTTCGTACGGTTTTGTCTTTATTATTTTTTTTATTTTTTTTGTATATCGTACCTGCACATTATACAAAAAATAAGAGACTTCTACTATTGCTCCTGTTATTTCTTCTGCCGCTCCTGTGGTTGAGACGACTCTTGTCGCTTCACCCACTGGATTGTGTGGCTTGGTTCCTTATACGGGTTCCGATTCTGATACACCTAATGAAGTGTCTTCACTGGAGCACATTTCCCCGCTACCAGCTATTTCACCATTCATATGCACCGATTCTTCTGAGGCTCCTGATTCTTCTGATAGACCACCATCGCAGGACCCTTATGTTGCTACCGTTGCTCGTTGGAGGAGCAGGGTAACAGCACGTACATCATCATCACATGAGTTTCCTATTGCTCCTGTTACTGCCCTTCCCGAGATTCGTCGACGATCAACGACTCTTATCCGACCCGGGGAGGCTATTCCTTTTGGTCGACCTTACCGCACCCATCCCAACGGGCAGCGTAATTTGTTGACTGCAAGGAAGAGAGTTAGACCTTTCCCAGCTCACAGATTAGCATCGAGGCATGCATCACCTCGCTCTCCAGATCATCACTCATCTTCTTCCAGTTCATCTTTGGATTCTTCGCCAGTTCATTCTTTGGGTTTGGATGCGCCAGATCAGGCTCATTCGGGATCTTCGACTAGAGATGTATCACCTAGATTGCGTTACCCTCCGAGGAGAGCACCACGACGTAGTGAGGCATACCGTCGTTGGTGTGCTGCTCCGCTATCTACTTTGTATCCACCGACTACATCAGAGTCATCATCAGGAGATTCATCAGAGAGACCCATGCATTCATCTCCACATTCTGCAGGACCATCTCGTAAGAGGTGTAGATCATCAGTTGATTCAGTATCATTATCCATGCCAGTTACGGGATCATTAGCCCCTACTCGTGCTGATCACTTACCACCTCGTAAGAGGTTCAGAGATTCATATTCATCGGAGGCTAGCTTAGAGGAGGATGCTGAGGTTGGTCTTACAGGGACTGGGGTTGATATGGGGTTAGGTATTGGTGATGGGGATGTGGTTGGAGATCGTGTTGGGATTGACCATAGGGATGCCACGGATGACACAGAGGAGTATGAGGCTGACGCCAGCACTGGAGATACGACTGAGGCAGGGGTCTCGACCTAAGATGCCACCGTTAGTTGAGGAGGAGATTGTAGAGCCAGTGGGAGGATTTCTTGATCACTTGGCCACTAGGGATGGCACTTTTAGGTCAGTCGAGGATACGCCGTTGACTTGAGTGCATGTTGTGGTGACTTTTACATACATTGTCTGAGGTTGTGTTGATAGGATTGTTGGATTGAGACTTGTCAGAAAGCTGGTTGGCGCCGATAGTTGTAGCTAGTGCGCTCGCTATCAGAGCTAAGCTGGCTGAGATGATCTATAGCTTGAGGTTGGAGAACCTCAAGGTTCGTGCTATGTTGGATATTAAGAGGGATCGTGTGAGTAGCCTTCGTCTTCATATGTCCCTTTAACAAGAGGAGTTTCGTTAGATTCGTAAGGATCGTGATGACGCGCGGGAGGATTCGGAGTTGGGTTGTATCTTGGGAGAGTTTTGGATTTCGCCCATAGTTCGTTGTCCCTGATCATGTAGGACCATTAGGCCAATGGTTAGGTCTAGGTATTAGCAGTAAATAATTATGGATCATGAACCTATTTTGGATTTGGGTTGTAATCGAATTCTTGTTTTGGATTCTCTCGCTTATTTATCTATATTGTTATTTACTTTTCCTGACAAGCGTATTACAATTAAATTTTACTTTATAGCATGTATTAAATTATCATTACCCGATGTTGTATATTCGTTTCAAAAATTACTATGGGTTGTGTCTTGTGATGTAAAATCATATGGCAAACACTCGTTCTGGGATGCCCACGCCGCAATTAATGAATGCTCGTTCAACGTGTTGAACGCAGCTCTCGAAGGCTATCAAGTTACAAAACCTTGAAATTGGGAATAACAATGGAAACGATAAATGGAAACGAGCATGGAAATGACAATGAAAATGGTAATGGAAACGATATGGACCGGGAATGGGCATGGAAATGAAATGGTGATGGGAGAATAGAATGGAAATGGAAAACCATGGAGGTGAACAACGGTGACAGAATGAGACCATAATGTGAAGGAAGAGGCGATAGGTTGGTTGTCGTGAATGTACCTTACCCAGGACTTCATGAAGTTGCAACCAACAAGTTTTAAAGGAACGAAGGAGTGGTTGGCTCTGCTACGGTGGGGTGAGAAAGATGGAGACTGGTGTTTGAATCAGAACTGTCCAAGAGAAATATCATAGTGAAGGAATGCAACTTGTACCTTATCGACAGTGCACTCTACTGGTGGTAAACTCTCCATCAGAGAACCATCGGGATGTGTGCATACGCTTTATCAATGGAGAGGAGTTGATGAATGTGACTGAAGTGTATTGCCGTGAATTTGAGATCCAAAAGATAGATAACCGAGTTGTGGGAAGTTTGTCGGTGCAAAAACAATGGACATCACTAAGTTAACTCAGAGGTTAGGAACGCCCATGATGTGCACCAAAATGGTTCCCGAGGAGGCAGATCGGTGGAGATATTCATTAGAGGTTTCCTGATAAATTCCACGGAATAATGTAATTGCTGCAGAACCTACAATCACTACAAGATGCTGTTCGTATTGCTAACAACTTGATGGACCAAAAGTTGAAGGGTTATGCTGTGAGAAATGTTGAGAACAGAGAAGATTAGGACAACAACTATGGAAAGCGTGGGAACAACCACCACAAACGACAGAATATGGGGGACAAATATGTGCTAGACTTGTGAGACTGGTAACAACGGGGAGAAGAATATGAAGGTACTTGCGCTCTGCAACACGGTATACGCATCATATGTTAGGGCCCTTGCACTGAAAGATGTGGGAAGTGCACAGGTTGGACATATTGCCAGAAATTGCAGGTTACAAATCCCGTACCCCACCAGCGAGGCAAATAGTGAATGAAGGTTGTTGACTTGTTTATGATGTGGAACCAGGGCATTACCGGAGTGATTTGCCCAAGATTAAGACCAACAACGTGGACCAAAGCTAGGCGTTCTGCTGCACAGGCTGGCATGAGCATATGCATGAGGAGGAAGTGCGTCAACCCAGGTTCCAACACTGTCAGGGTAGTTCTTCTCAAAACATCATAGCGTATAATGTTATTTGACTTGGCGCCGATACTGGAGATTTCTCATATCAAATACTTTTAGTGCATTGTAGGACATCACACCCATATGCCTTAGATGTTAGTTCCGCTATCGAACGTGACGGAGGACTTCAGAACACTAACCCTGTGTTTATGGGTATACATTGGATTGTTAGGACATCATTTATATAGACCTTGATGCCAAGCGAATTGGGTAGTTTGCCGTTTTCATCGGCATGGATTGGTTGGCGAACAATCATGCGGTGATTGTCTGTAACGAGAAGATAGTGCGTATTCCTTATGGAAATGAGAAATTTGATGTTCACGGTGACAAATGCGATACAAGGAGAAGAAATCAAAGTTGAGCATTATATCATGTGAAAAGGCCCAGAAGTATATGGAGGAAAGGCATCAACTATTTCTGGACAAGGATACGGGGAAGGAAAACAAGACCAGCGGAGAGCAGTGATTGAAGAACTACGACGTCCGGGACTTTCCAAAGTTTTTCCGAAGATTCTGGGACTACCACCCCACGATACGTCGAATTCCAAATTGACTAGTCCAGGTGCTGCACCGGTAGGAGCGCCGTATGGTGTTAGACGTCGGGAGATGAGAACTGTTACAAATACAGAATTTCGAAAGGGAATTTTTAGGCGAGTTCCTCACCTGGGGAGCCTCGGTTTTGTTGTCAAAAAGAAAGAGTCTCTTTCCGAATGTGTATCTGACCTACCATGAATTAAAAGCTTACTATGAGAATCGATACCACTTCCGGAATCGACGACTTGTTTTGCTTATTACAAGGTAAGTTGTGTACTCAAAAGATCGATTGAGGTCTGGGTTACCACCAACTCAGAGTCGTGATGAAGATAATCCCAAAGACAGCGAATAAGAACTCGCTATGGTTCATTACGAGTACCAAGTCGATGCATTCGGGTTTTGACTAACGAGCCGGCAGTGTTATGGCTTTGATGAACAGGGTATGCAGACCAATTCTAGATAAATTTGTAATTTGTGTTCATCGATGACATCTTCATCTACTCAAAGACAAAGAAGATATGATGTACATCTTAGACTAATTTGGGGGTGCTCATGACGAAGAATGTTACGCCACGTTTTCAAAATGTGATTTTGGCTTCGAAGGACATTTTCTATCGTGGGCACGTGATTGATAGCAAAAAGGCATTCCGTTGATCCTGCGAAGATGAGTAATCAAGGTATTGGGAATATCAAAACTCAACAGAAATTCGTAATTTCTAGGTCTTGCGGTTACTAACGACGATTTATCGAAGGATTCTCAAGATTACCAAGTCTATGACAAAGTGATCAGACAAGTGTAAAGTTTCAATTGGGTGAAAAGGAGGAGAAATGCTTTCCAGACATTGAAGCAAAAGTTGTGTAGTGCCACCATTATGGCAATGGCCGAAGGAGTGAAAATTCTATAGTCTATTGTGATGTTCATCATGTAAGGATTCGGCGCAGTGTTGTGCTCAGAAAGAGAAAGTTATAGTTATGCTTTCCGCAGCTAAAAATCAATTGAGAAGAACTAACGAACCTGATTGGAATTGGAGAGTTGGTGTTCGCTTCAAAGATGTGGAGGCTTCCTTTTACGGCACGAAGTACGTTTTATGTGCTTAACTGATCATAGAGTTTGATCATATTTTCCGATCAGAAAGAGTGAGAAATGAGACAAGTAGGTGGTTAGTAGCTGTTAAGTGACTACGACTGCGTGTTATGTTACCACCCGGGAAAGGCACGGTGGGTGGCTGCATGCCATGAGCGAAAGAATAGGCCCTAAGCCATGCGAGTTTTTGAGCCTTGGTTAGAGCTCATCGGTTTGAACCTCCTGCGAAGAATCTTTAAATGCGAGGTTGAGTCGAGAAAAGAAGAGATTTCGGAACTAGCAGCTTTGCATGGCTGATTAAGAATCTGGAGCCACGTGTAGATGGCTCGTTGGTTTGAAGAATAGTCGCTGGATCCACTGTTTGGTGACTTGAGAGCTTTGATTCTGTACGAGTCGCCTAAGTCAAAGTATTCGATCCACCTAGTCGGACAAAATGTATCAAGATTAAAAGATTACTGGTGCCCAAATGACAAGCAAGAAATTGCCCAATATGTGAGAAAGTGTTGACTTGCGCGAAGGTTAAAGCAGAATACAAAACCATCCGGTCGATTGGTACAACCAAAAATACCTAACTGAGAAATGGAAAACATAATATGCGACTTGTGACAAAGTTCCAAAAAACGACAAGTGGGCAAGAATTGATTTTTGGGTTATCGTCGATCGATCACTAAATTGCTCTTTTTTGAGCAAAGGAGAAAGACTCAATGGAGAAATGACTAGGCTTACTTGAAAGACGTGGTGTCGTGACATGGAGTACCGTTTCGATATCTCTGATCGCGATGGTAGGTTCGTGTTCCCAATTTGGCACTGTCTCTTCAAGAAGCTTTTGGGAATCAATTAGATTATGAGTATGACCATTACACCGAAACAGATAGTCACAAGTGAGAGGGACTATCAAACTTAGAAGGACATGCTCCGAGCATGTGTGATGATTTCGGAAAGGGAGGGAGATACATTTACCTTAATAGAGTTCTCCTACAAAAAGCTATCATACAAGTTTTAAGGCTGCACCTTTTGAGGAGTTGTATGGTCGCAATGCCGGTCTCTGTCTGTTGGGTGAGGTGGGAGTACGCTAGCTTATGGACCTGAAAATTGTTTGTGGATACAGAGAATATTTTCCAAATCAAGCAGTCTCATGCTTACGTGATCGACCAAAAGATGACTACGGTGATAAGAGAGTAAGCCATTAGGTTTAGGTTGGGGATATGGTTCTGTTGAAACAGTATCGCCTGGAAAGGTGTAATCCGTTGCGGCAAACGGGAAAGTGATTCTAGTTATATTGGCTTTTATAAATTTTCGCAGGTGGGAACGGTTTGCATATCGACTAGGATTTACCTGAGAGCTAAGTCGTGTTCATTGTACTTTCAGTTCGAACCTTAGAAGGCTTATCCGATGAACCTGCTCGCGATTCATTGGTCGAAATCCACATTGATGAGAAAAATCAATTTCATTGAAGAACCGGTTACGTTTGATGGACCGCGAAAAGTCAGCGTTTGAAGCAAAAGTCGCATCCAATCGTGAAAGGTCCGTTGTGAATTAGCAGAGGTCGTATACCTGGGGATCGCGAGACCAATGCAGAAGAAGTACCCTCATCTGTTCGCTATCATGTATCCGCATCTCAAGCTACGTCCTATGTATTGAGGACAAAGCCTTTTTACGGGGAAAGGATGTCACACCGTAAATCGGTTGCTTCTGACCCAGCTCGGTATTACTTTAAATTTTATTCGTTGGTTAAAATCTGCCCGTATAGACGGAACTAACACTGGTAACAAATAAAATACGTCACCTGGACGCGTTTGGCATCGGTTATTAATTATCATTTAATTGCGTTTTTCGCGTTTTTGCACCCAAACGGACCTCCCCGACACTCAAAATCTTTTCGTGTAAACTCAAGTTATCAATAATCTTATGCCCTAAAGCTCAAAAATTTCGTTCACCTTCTTTGGAGGCATTTTAAACGGTAAGTGCAGCCGCAAAAAAATCCATGGAGCTAGCATTAATACAGGCATCGTTATTTTGAAACCTACATGCATGTGCATGAAAGTGACACATGAGGGAGTCACCCTCATGCACCCTTCTCTAGTTTTACCTTCCATGTGACTTCTTGTACATATGTTGACTCCATTTGAGCATCTAGAAAAGATATTATGCATATTGTGAGCCAAGATAGCAAAATTTGAACCACAATGGTCCTTGTGACTAAGTTTCGCGACCATGACACTCAACAGCTTTGGTGTGTAATGGTTATTGTGGGTATCCCATTGAACCTTAAATCCATGCACACTTATAAATAGATCCTTCCAACTTAGGGTTTCTTATACCAATTTCAAGCTCACAAAAAATTTTCTTTCTCCCTCTTTGCCTAGCTACGGAAACCAAACACAACAAAACCATCCATAACTTTTGATTTTAGAAGAATCGCAAATATTCTACGATCATTCCTAGTTTAGCTAGGTAGATCCACGTAGTTGGTGATTATTTTTTCAAAGATTTCAAGAATTATAATGTTAGGGTTTCCAAGATTATTTAGGGTTTTTCTAGATCTATATTTTGTGGGTATAAGTATAGTGTCTTGCTACTTGTCTTCTGATTTGTAAGTGGTACTGGAACTTGGGGGTTCATCTAATTTCTTTTATAGCATTCTTTTTATTGTTATTATTTTAACGATCAATGAGTTTGTGATAATTTTTACAAAAGAAATAAGTAATATTTGTCATCTTTTATAAAATGGAAGTAAATATTGTTACCACTTTATGTTTATGTTTTGTAATATGTTCTTGGTGAGATCGAGAGTTGATGAGAGT
The DNA here is from genome assembly GCA_026074375.1 of Tanacetum coccineum. Classification (NCBI taxonomy): domain Eukaryota; kingdom Viridiplantae; phylum Streptophyta; class Magnoliopsida; order Asterales; family Asteraceae; genus Tanacetum; species Tanacetum coccineum. The sequence goes on from BQNB010018368.1 coordinate 55,679, forward strand.
TGCAACCCAATAGAAGGGTAGGTTGGATTAAGGTTAGTTTTGTGGTGGAATAGTTTATAAACAAAATGTTGAACTAGATTAGGCCACTAAATATGCGAGTTGGGTTGATTTTGGGCGTATTTCGGCAAAAACATACTTGTTGGCCAAAATTAGTTTGGTGGTTTTGAGCGGACTTAAAACTGTTTTCATTAGGCGTAAAGTGTTTTCGAAGGAGCTCGTTTCGAATAGGATAATTTATTCATATATCCAAACTTGAAAAGCGGACTTAAAAGGGCCAAAGTTATGGTCAAATGAAACTTGAAACATTTTTCGGCGAAAATGGAAATATGCAATGACCAGATCAGCAGCTAAAACAGGCGATTCGGAGCCCTTCGGGTCCGAATCGGCCTAAGTATAAAACACGAAAGTTGTCCGGAATGAGATTTTACTATAACGTTGGCGACCGCTTAGCCTAAAAGTCAAAAATGAGAGACATTTTTACCACAAATCGGAAAAATAGATTTTTAAGAAAACACTCTAAATAATGTTGCTGATTGGAATGTAAAAAGGGGGTTTCGGGCACTTTCGGACGATTTTGGATGTTTTAAATGCGAGCGAAACATATAGAAATGTTAGGTAATTAGTTAGAACAACTAGAAATGTCATGAAAGATTATTTGAAATGCCGAATTTAATAAAAAGTAGGATTATTAAAAATGGTACGAAACGGACATTTTAGGCGATTTAAACATAAGGATTAGGCGGTTTAGAATTGTTCAAGCGATTTGTAAAATATGGAAACTTAAGAAAATAGGGGACGCTATTAACGTTTTGAAACTAAAAAGTTTCCTAAAAGGGAAAGTTTCTAAAAATAGTAACTTTTGGCAAAGTGCGAGATTTAACTAAGACATGGTAAAGTTTCAAAGTCTTTTATTACTAATAACCGCAAAACACACTTGGATGTGTTAAATGATGACATGGCTGCTTTACCTTGTTTCTTGATAAAAGTATGTCTATACCCATACTTTACTCTAGGTCGCGGCTAGACTCCTTATTATCATTCATCATTTGTTGTGGTTATCGCTTACTGGCTAAGGTGATGTTCATTGCCCACACTTTTACTGATTTACAAATGCTTTATACCATGGGGTGAGAAACATTGTTTGCTTTTAAATTGGACACAAGTTCTTTACGCAAATATTTACATGTTTATGTGTTGCCTAAGTTGCTTACAAACCTTCTACTGCCCAACTTATCATGAACTATTAGTTTCTCGACCGGAGGACCGGTTGAGGGAGCGCGAGTGAATAGATAGTCTATTGGATTAATTATCCATATCCGCTTTGGTTCCACTTACGAAGACCAAAGGTCTATGTATGTCGTTTGTACAATATGGTACGGTACTTTGGTTTGGGACCACCGGCTTAGGGCAAGATTACTATACAACAGGGATGAAGGCACATTCGTTGATTAATTAGCTTCAGTTCATGCGCTTAGTTGCAAACAATTAAATGGCTTTTATGTGATGCTGTATTTGTTATAGTAGTCACATACGTTTTGAAATCTTGTGGTCCACTCTTGTATCAACTTAAACCTATGAATTCACCAACATTATGTTGACGTTTTAAACATGTTTTCTCAGGTGGCTTAGCGTGGGATTTGATCTTGATTCTATGTGGAGTCTATGTGATATGTGACTATGCAAATTTCATACTTATTTATCGTTGTCATTATTAAAAAACTTTGTTGTGCTTCCGTATTATAAACTTACTTATTAATGGGTAGTAACAACTTAGAATTATTTTACTATATGCCAACGGTAACTTTTCAAAACGGTCCTTGATTAAGGGTGTTCTTTATTGCTTTGTGATCGGATTGTTATGACGTCAGCCTCGGACTGTATTCGTCTAGGCCCGATTGGGGGTGTGACATCAGCCAAGCTCCTTTAGCGGAGAAAAACGTTTACATGTCGCTTATTTTTTTCGGGCACTAAGCTAGATGTCGTGTCCTATCTTAGCTAGAAACCCTAATTACTGCTTTACTAAGTCTTTAACATAATAAAGATATATATACCTTGGATTGACAACTCAATATCCAAATCAACCAATACGGCAATTTACCACACTTGGATTACACAATCCAATTAAACAAACTGCTAAATCCTATGTAATATGGATTTATGATCTTGAGGTGGAAGAGAGAAGATCACTTGATAACAACTTCGTATATAGAAGAATATGATTGTTTTCTCATTGACTTTCTTAGAAGAAGAGGAATAAGACGGGAGGAAGAATGAATTAATATTGTAAAAGATCAAGGTATGTTTTAGTGATCAAGATATGTGTTTAGAAGTAAGAGAGAAAAATAGGATTGAGAAAATTCATGGGCAAGAGGTTGTTTTTAGATGGGGTGGCAAGTATTTATCGGGGACAAAAATGCCGTTGCTGGTGGGGTTCAGGCAGTCCCGTATATATAAGGGGGCTCTGGCCTAAAGAGGGCCGCCACAAGGACTTCGTCCTTGTTGTTCCTTTTGTGGTGAAGGTTGTATCTGTTTTAGAATTTTTATTTTGGGGGAAAATTTGAAATTATGTTTTTATAAAAACATTTCTTTTAATGATATAATTATTTTATTTTTTTATTTTTATAAAAACAATTTGTTGAAATGTAAGGTTAAGGAAAAATCTTATCTTGATCATGCTCATGTTAATGATTTGTTTATCCATACCTTAAGTGGTTAATCTTAGAAATAGAATTTTATAATTAGTAATTTATAAACGTTTAATTTTATCGTAAACGTTTTCATATTTTATTATTATCAAAACATTAAGAGGTTAAAAATATAAATAACGTTTTTAGATATTATTTGTATTAACAATCTCTTCTTTTTTGATGATGACAAAACATAAACTCATTTATTATAAAATAGAAGTTTATAAATTATTAATGAGTTTAATTCTATTTCTCTCCCTTTTTGTCGAATCCAAAAAGGTTGATCGTCGAGTCGTAGTAGAGAGAAAGAAATCGACGATAAAATATTCCCCCTTGATGTAAGCTCCCCCTTGTTCGGGGCACCAAGGGATCGATCTTACGATAATTTGTTTGCTACAAAACAAGGTTAGAAATACAAGTGAAAGCAAATATGGCATGACAAATATCTTAAGAGTATAATCCATACATTTAAAAACTCATAAAGTAAAGTTCATTTAAATTCATAAAGGATCATAAATAGTCACAGACACTATTTTATGATACAAGCATGGAGATTATATAACAAAAACACAACATATTAAAGCATCTAATGAAAGTAAACTAGTATATGATTCTTGTCTCTTCATGGGGCGGATATATACTCAAAAGTAGGAAAATTTATTATAAGCAAATTAATCAGTGGCAGTGATTAATTGAAGCGTGAGAATGAATGAAGATGGTGACTATTGTGGTGTGAATTGTGATTGAGGTATGATAAGGGTTGTCACACCGTAAATTACGGTTAAGTATTCGATCCATCCGGTCATCTACATTAATATTTTATTCGTGAGTTCAAATCTGACAGTTTTACGAGGAACTAAAACATGCGTAAAAACTGAAACGCCACGGACGCGTTCCGGCCATCGGGTTTAAAATTAATTTAGGGCTTAAAATAAGATATTTAGCTTTCTTGGAGTGTTTCTTGATTTTTTAATCACTTCCGCTTATTAAATTCTAGGGTTTTATCCTTTAAATTGCTTTTGGCGTGTTGACCAAACGGAACCCGGAAACTCAAAATGCTTTGTGTAAACTCAAGTTCTGTAATTCTTCGTGTCATACTACTAAAAATTTCGTTCACTCATTTTTTTCCCTAGCAAAAATGTGGCGCCTAAACTAACAAAGTATACTAGGACTCTAAGTTAAAGATTTGGCATTCTTAATTTGACAGTCCACCATGTGTGCATGAAGATGAGAAAATGATTATGAATGTGTCATTTCCTGCAATCTCACTGTAGATGGAACCCCATGAGGTTACTTTACACAAATTACACTTGACTCCGTTTTGCAAACTAGAAAAAGATGTTATATATAATGTTAGCCAAATACAAATTTAACATCATGGTGCCGTGTGAGATAGTATCGGCCGAACCAAGGGTGCCCAACCATTGGTGTGTGTTGTTTTTTTTCCCCCTGTCACTTGTGCTATTACACTTAACCTTAAAACCTAAAACTCTTCCACTTATAAATACAACACATATTAAAACTTAGGGTTTATCTCCATTTTTAGGTCTCCACCAAAAAAATCTTTTCTCCTCCCTTTGCTCGCTCACGGCACACCATACACACACAAATCACATTTCGTAACTTTGAATTTTCGCCAAGATCCAAAGTATTTTAAACTCATTCCTAGGTTATATCTAAGGTAGATCCATGTGTTGTTTGGTTTTTTTTCAAAGATTTCAAGAATTACAAATTCGGGTTTCAAGATTTATTTGGGGGTTTTTATAGCTTATAGTTTGTGGGTATAGATCTAGTGTTCTGTCTACTTGCTCTTCTTGATTTAGTAAGTTATTATTGAATCTTGTTGGTTTATCTATGTCTTTATAGACTTCTGTTTCTATCTAAATATTCCAAGTGTTTTGATGATTTTACAAAGACATTTACAATTTTAGTTTTGTTTCATTTAGAAATTGTGGGAAGTTTATGACAAAAGCTTCGTTATGTTTATGAATCATGTTCTTGGTGAGATTGAGATAGTTGATGCAGACTTGTAACACTAGAGATTAGGTTGGTTTAGGGTTAGTTTTGTGGTGGATTGTTGTCAATAAAAGGTGGGAATAGATAGGCACTATATGCGAGTTGGGTTGATTTTGGTCGTATTTCGGAAAACCATACTTGCTGTCCGATTTTGTTTTGAGGGTTTGAGAATTAAAACGGTTTCATTATGCGATAAAAGTTAGTTTTCGAAGAGCTCGTTGATTAGATATTTTTCATACTATAACACTTTAAAATCGGATTAAACACGGCCAAGTTATGACAATGAACTTGAGACATTTTTCGGCGATAATTGGGAAATATGCAAAGACCAGATCAGAGCTAAATCTACGGACGATTCCGGAGCCCTTCGGGTCGCATTGGCCCATATGTATAAAACATGGGAAGTTGTCCGAGAAGAAGATTTTTATAAGTGTTGGCACGCTTTGTTAAAAGTCAATAAGAGAGAATTTTTACCACAACTGGAAAAAATAGGTTTTTACGCAAACTCTAAATAATGTGGGCTGATTGGATGTTAATAAACGGGGGTTTACGGGCACTTTCGGCCGGATTTTGGAGTTTTAAATGCCAAGCGAATATAAAGAAATGCTAGGTAATAGTAGAACAACTGGAAATGTCCCTGACAAAGGTTATTTGAAATGCGAAATTAATTAAAAAGTTAGGATTATTAAAATTGTACTAAACTGGACATTTTTCGGCGATTTAAACATAAGGAGTAGGCGGTTTAGAATTGTTTAAGCGATTTGTATAAATATAAAAAGCTTAAGAAAATAGGGAACGTATCACGTTTTGAAAGATAAAATAGTTTTTAAAATTGGGAAGTTTCTAAAAATAGTAACTTTTTACAAGTGGGATTTAAATAAGACGTAGAAAATTCAAAGTCTTTTATACTAAAAACCGCAACACCTCTTGGATGCGCTTTAAATAATAAACCTGGATGCTTATTTGTTTCTTGGATAATGCTAAGTCTTTACCCTACTTCCTCTGAGGTAGCGGTAGGACCTCTCTTATATTTCATCCATTGTTCGTGGTTATCGCTTACCCTTGTCTAAGTGAGTTCTACCCACATTTTTATGATTTACAAAACGCTATTAATATTGGGGTGAGAAACATTGTTTTGCTTTTAAATTGGACAAAGGTTCTTTTAGCGAGTTTTTAATTGTTCTGTTGTTGCCTAAGACTTACAAAACCTACTCTACTGCCCAACTTCTCATTTGAACTGTTTAGTTTATCGACCGGACGCCGGTTGAGGGAGGCCAGTGAATGATAGATTCTATTGGACTGATATATATCCTCTTCGGGTAAGCATGCACTTACTTGTTTTTGTGTCGAGTGAACAAACGGATATATGACATGTTGATATAACTTTATGGTGGTGCTTGGTTTGGAAAACACTAGCTTTGGGCAGGAATACTTTTGCAACTGGATGTCGCATGCTCTGTTGACAAATTAGCTTCGGTGTCATGAGCTTAGTGCAACAATAAATACTTTTTATGTGATGCTGTATTTGTTATAGTAGGTCACATACGTTTTGAAATTTGTGGTCCACTCTTGTACAACTTAAATCCTATGAATTCACCAAATTAATGTTGACGTTTAAACATGTTTTCCCTCAAGTGCTTAGCTGGGATTGATTTTGATGCTATGTGGAGTCTATGTGCTATGTGATTCGCATATTCAAGACTTATTATTATTTACTCGTTGTCTCTTTATTCAAAACTTAATTAATGCTTCTGTACTTTTTAAGCTTAATTTTAAATGGGTTGTAAAACTTAAATTATTTTACCTATAGCACGGGTAAACTTTTCAAACGTCATGATTAATGGTCGTTTCTTTATTGCTTTTTAACGGTGAGCGGATTGTTATGACGTCACGCTAGGGGAACACGTTATTCCGTCTAGGCCTCGTTTGGGGGTGTGACAGATTGGTATCAGAGCCAAGGTTATAGAGAACCAGGTAGTATATCTAGGTCTTGTCTATAACTTGTATGTGATCTACGTGCTTACTGCTTATATATGTATTTAATAATATAGATTTTATATAGTATATATATAAGTGCAAATGTTATATATCATATTGCCATAATTACTATATACATCATTTTGCATTGAACCTACTATGATATGGGTTTCCCCTTTGCTGCGTTATTTTCTCTACGTTTACGTCAGCCTTACGTAGATATATATTTATAGAAGTTGTTTTTATAATACTAAATTTTTCTAGGACATTGTGAGTGCATCTCATTGGTCTATAAACATTTTCACAAAATGCTAGTGCGTGATCGATGGTCATTTAAATAACTATTTCTTTAAATTTTTTACAATATATATTTTACGTAACATCTAAAAACTTGTCATCAGTTTTATCGACCTATGTCATCTTACTGTCCTAGAACGAATGCGTAGTATAGCTCTAGTCAAATTTATAATATATTAGTATTTAATCACGCTGACAATTTTTTCCCAATGTACTTCTCAATTAAGAGACATAACAGGATAAAATTAACTAAAGAAAAACACAATAAATTATTTTAAACCGGAAGTATTTCTTCTCGGGTCGTTTCCAACGAAGTCGTGATTTGAGATTCGTGAATAATTCGGATTTGAGTCAAGAATGAATAAAGGATTTTTGAATTTTGAATTACACTACGGATATAATAGCACAATTAAACTATAGAAATAATTAAAAAATTAAAAACGTTTAATAATTACACGAAAAATTAACAAAGTGAATTAAAATGTGAGCTAAAACTTAGAATTTATTCATCCTAAAGCACTTCTAATTAACAAATTTTATACCTAAAATTATACAAATTTAAAAAAAAATTTAGGAAAAAGAATTAGAATTTTTTAACTATTTTTGAATTTTTTATGAATTTCTAAAGAAAAATGAATTAACTAAAAATAAACTTTTTCTAAAAATTAACACTAAAAAATTCTATTTACTAATTTTTACAAAAAATACTAGACTTAAAAAGACAATTTTACAACAAGAATTCGATTTTCAATTATTTTTCTCTTTTCTATGATATATTTTACGTAAAAAAAAAAAGGAAATTTTCTTAAAACTATTTTAAATCCCTAGAAACACACATTTTATATTGGAAAAAAATTAAGAAACATGTCTTTTATTACTTAAAAGGTGCAGAAATTTATAAGGATAAATGCAAAAATTTTATAAACCAATTGAACTTTAATTTTGCCAATTAAAAACTAAAACCTAATTTTATTAAAACTAAAATTAAAAATATTAAAACTATTTTCTTTTCTAAAATATTACAGGGTAGAAAGTGTAAGACAGACAGTACAGGGTAGGCGGGGTAAACTGAATGAAATTCACACTCTACTGAAAACAGTCACGTTAACTATTGAATGTTCAAAACAAACCTAGATTTGATTATTTTTGCTTTATAAAAAGTGAAATTCAGCAACAACTTAAAACTCCATAAGTTGTATCATAAGCGCCAACACTACAACTTTAATAAAAGCACTTTGAACTTTTAACAACTGAATAAGCTAGAAATTAAGCTCTTTCATCTGCTTTACAGAAACTTAGGTTTTTCTTACTTTTCTAGTCTTTTGCTTATTACTAGCTTAATACTACATGAAAATAAGAACTAAAAGAAGCTATAAGATGCTTAAGATGTATACTAGGGATGTCTAAAAAGGAATAAGCTACAAGTAAACAAGATCAACAAGAAATTAGCTCTTAAAAAGCTAAGGTTCAGCTTATTACTGAATTTAAGCTATACCTAATAAGCTAATTAGCTCAATTCTAAATCTTAGAAACTTAAACTTTTGGAAATAAGCTATCCTATGATTATTAAACAAACCTAGATAAAAGGAACTTTGAAATAACAACTAAAGATTAGAGATTTAAAAGATATAAGATGAAAATCTAAGCTGTTGCTAAAGCTACTTTTGCAAGAATCTAAAAGCTACACTAAAAGCTAAAAATGAAAATTTAAGAAGTGAATTGAAGTAGAATCATAATGAGTACTAATACTGCTAACTTATCAACTCTATATCTTAAATTATAAAACTACAAGACCGCTAGAACAATGAATAGCAACAAACAGTATTAACTGTTGTGATGTGTAACTTGGCTTAAAACTAAATGCAGGCTTATTCTAAGTGAGAACTCTTTAAACCTTTTTTTTTACCCTTTCAATACATGTATCTCCAACTATACTATATAAATTTGAGCTTAAAATGTTCTAAATCTTCCCTCCCCTAAATACCAAAACCATCTTAACTCTTAAACTGCCTGAGCTAGAAAGGGACTTTTTAGCTCTCAAAACTTTGTAATTTCTACTAAACTAATACACTTAAAACTAATTACAATTGTTTACTATGAACTCTAAATGTATAAAGAATTGACGAAATACTTATTGACTTTAAGTGTCAAATAAGCTTCCTCAAAACAACCTAATAAGAAACTGTCCAAATGAATTCACACTTAAAATTAATTTAAAAGCTCAAAATACAAAACCTAAAGCTACTTCAATCTAAAATAAATAATTAAGATAGTTGGAGCAATAAATACACTACGTTATTAAAAGGATAAGTCGTTTATCACCTAGCTATTTATAAATAATGACAGAATTAAGAGATGAAGTCTAAATTGATTCTAGCTACAATTACTTAAAGACATTTAAAACTCTAAACTAACTAAGTAATACTAAGCAGGATTAAGCATTCACAAAGATAATAAGCTAATGGAATTAGCTAAATGTATGTGCTGAAATGAAATTAAGAAGATGTAACCTGGAATTTATGTAATCTCAGGCACTAGCCACTCTTGTTGAATGAGTGGCTTTAAAATATAAACCTAATGGCTCCTAGCCTCTATACCAATAAGCTATAAGCTCAATAAGCTGATTTGAGCTTATTACTCCATAAGCTTCCAAAATCAATCTAGGTGCACTCAAATGAACTAAATTTGAACAATAAGAGACAAAAACAGTTTTAAAAAGCTTTTAGTGATATTAGAACACTTTTAGAACAAAAGAAAATAGAATAAGCTAAAATTAGCTTATTCCAAGCTTATTATGTAAAACAGTTTATTTCATGAAAGCTTAAACTCAAACCTTTTATTGCTTATTAATGAAGAGTACAAGTAAAGAAACAAGTAATACAACTGAATTTAAAAGCTTGAGCTTAATTGACAATGATGAATAGTAAACAAAAGCTTAACAAGGAAAAATTACAAGAAAAACTGAAAATTAACTAACTAACCACTAACTAACTTTTACTCTGAATGCTTGAGCTTCTATTTATAGAGAGAGATGATGAGAGAATGAAAGCTTGACTCATTTCTAGCCCTTGGATCTTAATCGTTTGAATGTAAGCCGTTAGATCCCTTGGATGATGTGTTCGAACCAATTAAATGTTGACACGTGTCTCAAATGACGTGGAGATGCTTTAATACGAGGTGGGGTGAGCTTGTAGAGACGGGAGAAGGGTTTTAAGGTGGTTTGGGTTTTCTCGAATTTTGGCGGGAAAGTTGGTTAGGGTCGTTATAGAGAATTAAACCCGCGCTTGTATTTGAATCTTTGGATTAATTGCACAAGTGGCCCTTGTGTTTCATTCTTCATAGTTGTAGTGTAAAAGTAAGTTTGAATGTTGACACTTTTGGTCCTTGTAGTTTCTATTTCTTTTTTTTTCCTTTATAAACCATTTTTCACTTTGACAACTTTGGTCCCTTGAACTTAGAAACTTCCAAATAAGCTCTTGTAATCTTGAAACTTGTCAACATTGGTCCTTGGCACTTCAATTTGAGCTTCATTGAATTTCTTTTCTTGTGTCGGGCTGATCCGGCTTTGATATTGGCTTTCATTCTTCACTCTTGAAAATCCTGCACAATAGACACAAAAGCACACAAATTTCTATCCTTTTGGCATTATTTGGCTTTTATTTGGCAAAATCCCGGGTATTTAATATATACAATTAAGCATTTATCAGTCTTCATAGACATAATGAACTGGATTGTATCAACTTTAGCCAAGCAATGGACTGAGATTATTAATGATATCGAGTGTTTGTATGATTTTAAGTTTTTAATAGAACATCATAAGGAGCATTGATGACCGAGGCATCACTTAATTGGTGCGTACTAATACTTATCAATCTCGTTAATATATGTTTTGTATTTCACTATTTATTACTAACATGAACGGAGAAAGTATACTTCTACCTATATTTGTTGCTGCTGTTATGGGGTTTCGAGTTTATTTGTTTGAGCCGATTTTTGAGAATTTGCACAATATTTGTAATGGGGTTTATTTTACTAGAGTTGGGGAGATGTTTACCACTTTGAGGCTGCTACGTCTGATCGTGTTTGGAAAATTACGTTTCATAAGGTGTTTTTTTGTAGAATTGGGTTGTTTATGGTTAGTTGTCGTTTATTTTCGTTGTTTGATATGTTAAAAAGATGGTTGATTTTTGTTGACATAAGTGAAATGGGTATGGGTTTCTTTGATGTATGTGTGATTTAAAAGAAATCAGTGATCCTTAATGATATTAGATATCTTTTCATAATAAAAGGAAGTTAATGATATATGTCATTGTCTTATATTGTTCATAAGGAGGTGTTTGGCACTGTGTTGTTATAGTATCTGATTGTGTTATCGTATTGGTCTCTGTATGGTCTAATTGTTATTTTCATTTGATATTAATATTATTTTAACACCCTATGCCGGTCTACTTTCATTTGTTATTCCTATTATATTAACATCCTATGTTAGTCGTGTTGTTAGTATTTAGGAACCTGATGAGGTTACAGAAAAGTCTCAAAAGTCATGATGGTTTAAGAGAATGCAAAGATTTTATAAGTCTCACACAGACGTGGTTGGGAAAACTAAAGGTTGACATTTGATTGTAAAAACATCTGTATATACTAAAATAATCATAATTTATGTACAAAATAGGAACAAACAAAGTTCATCGGCTAGGTTCGTTATGGTTCATATAATGGTATTTCACAGGCATTTGTTGGTTCATTATGATTCATAAGGTCCATTATGATTCATATAATGGTATTTCACAGGCATTTGTTTCCGGTTTTCTTAATGATTCCGTGCAGAATCTTACCATTTGCTTCCAATGTCCCATTTAGTAGTTGGACCAAGCCAAACAGGACATGTTATGCAAAAGACATATACACAAAAATATAAAAAAACGTAATGAAAAATACAATACACAAAACGTGCCGCAGCGAAGCGCGGGTTTAAAAAACTTGTTGCTATACATCAAGCAACAACTACAAAATATAACCACACTCTTTATTATTTTTTTAGTAGGAAAAACCACTTTCTATTAAACATGTAAACAACTGGGAGCGTTTAAAAGAAATAGTTAAATACCAAGAAAAGGTTAAAACCACACATAAACGACAAAACCTTAGCACATAAAGTCATAAAGTCACCCACTATCCCATTCACCACATTATCTTCTTTCCTTCTTCCTGTTCATCTTCTTCAACACTCAACACCTATAGTCCAAACTCGCCGGAAAATAAAACGCAACCCTACTTATAAAATAATTGAGCCTTCAATTTTCTAGAGGGAGGCAGTCAGATAATAGATGTACCTCTTTCTCAGTAAGATGTTGTTAGCTCTGACCGTGTCTGACTAATAAGGAAAAAACAAACACTTAGAACTTCTGACCATGTCTGACTCGGAAAGAGTCAGGGGTCATTAAGACGTTTTTGGTAAAAACAAACATCACCTTACTGAATGCATATTTTTGGATAGTTAAGTTACATAATGTTGTGTTTTTATAAGTTCAATGATGTTTACGTATATTTTTATAAATTCAATGATCTCAAAATATCATGTTTCATAAGTTCAGTAACTAAATGAACAAAATAAAACTTTGTGAGGTAACATATTTATATATTAACCCTAAATAATATTTCTTGTAATTAGTTAAGTGCGTCACACTAGTATGGACTATGTAGTTATAAATGGTCCGAATCATATTCTGATATTCTCTAATGTT